>JAOXJP010040246.1:0-16431 GCA_025762735.1 Platanus orientalis
GGCACTCAGCTGCCAAGGCCTTTGTATGTCTCATGTAGAATGGTTTGCCTGAGAACAAATCCTCTATAATGAACTAAGAGGGTTAAACTAGTAAGCATACTCTTTTGTTGATTCTCACGTACCCAAGTGATACATGAAAGGTTAGTAGCATGTAATGATATCTATTTATGTGAGAGCAATCAAATAGATATGTAAGAACTATGGAGTGGACTATAAAAAGGATAGCAAGATTCCAAAAGATGTTATATTGAATTGCTGCCCAAATCAAAAGAAACCTTCGGACCCTGGGCAAAAGTTAGGTGATGACAATTGTGCAATGGAAACTTAGAACTTGATGTAGAACCAAGTATTGAGAAACATGTAAGATTAGTTCAAACACTATTGAACAATAGAGGGGTTCAGGGAATTTGCAAGATCTACGAATTGTTGGAAAAGTAACTCAACAACATTTCAAATGACATAAAATGATAAAAATGACCTAAATGAGTAAGGTTTGACGTACCAAAACAAATCCCAAAAAAAAGTGATGGAAGTTAATCTTCTACTTTCTTAAAGATTACACGATGCAACACAAAATAAAGAAGGCTGTATGTGATCAGGTTTGGGTTAAAATAAAGGGTACAGGACACGAGTCTTATGAATTTGGAGAAGATACTAGGGTGTTTGGGATTCAGGATATATCAAGCCATCAGTGTTAGGCTAAGACTCATCTAGAGACTGATGAGTATAAGAACAGGGGATGGAACAAGTGCTGGAAAGGCCATAGATGTTTACTAGAGGCAGGTTAAGTATAGGAGCTAATAAAAGAGGAAAAAAAATTAGGTCAAAAGGTTGTTGAATTTTCAGGGTTAATGAGAAAGAACCTTAGGGCCAAATCTGGACTGAATTCAAATCAGTACCTCAGGCCTCAACAGATGTTCAAATTGAGGTTAAACAGGGGCTGATCCAAGAGTTATCATAGTAAGTATTTTGGACAGATTATGGAGTTTAAACAAAATAGAGAATTGGACAATAATAACTAATATGGTTTAAAGCCAACACCTGAAGAGGTAATTTATGGATTTTATGGGACAAGTCAATAATCAAATTAGAGGCAGGTCTATCTCAAAGAAAAGGGATTAAACACTGGGCTGTATAAGTTTATATAGGCACTCTAGGCATAGCATGTGTATAGGTCTAATTCTTCTACAACAATTGAGTAAATCAGGCTTTAATGAGGACTTACCCAGGTCCTCCAACAGTCCCCAACAGGATAGGTGTAGGGACTGAACCTGGCAAGGATTTTATACTCCTCCCTATTATCTGCTAACTTCTGTCGAGATCAAGGGAAAGATACAAACTATCTTTAGAACCATTGTCATATTTCCTAGATAGTGTGAATATTTATCTTTCTTTTTATAAGTAAAAGAAAATTCATTGATGGCAGAGAAGGCACCCTTAAAACCATTACAGTGAGGATTCATGCTTTTCTTTTTGGTTCATCATCTGGTAGACCAAGGAGACTGGGACTGTTCAGCTCTGTCCTTTATCCTGAGAATTTGTATGGACACAGATGGTTTTTATTCAATTGGACCAGATTTTTCATAGAATTCAGTGGTCTCAACAAGAGAATTTTGAGCAACTCACATCTAGTTCTTTTTTCTCTCTTATAGGTAACTAAAAACTTGCATTATAAGAGGCCCCATTAGAATCACTACAGCCCAAAAAATACACAGCCAAAAAACAAAAAAAACTAAAACCAAATTAAATAAATGAAATCACAACTCCATATCAACATTTCCTTTCTTATTCATGTAATGATGGAGATTACTGTATAAATATCATTTATTACCATTAGTTTTTATTAAGGAGATGAAGTCAGGGAATTTGTAACATGAGCACTACGATTTACTAGGAGAATATATATATATATATATATATATCATATAAATTGCCCCTTGTGGATGTCATTTGAACATTTTAAGGCAAACCACAAAAATCTAACTCAACGGTCTTTTCCTTACTACATAAAATACAGAGAAGAACCTTTAAATAATACAAATAAAATAGGAAGATTATACTCAAAATAGATATAACAACACTTTAAATGGATCAAGGTGGCCAAAATCTTATTTGTACAGTAAACTCAAAGATACAAACATTTAAATAAGATAAAATGCCATATTAACTGACAAAACATCTTTATCTTCCAATCCCCAATTGCAACTTCATCAATAACATCATTACTCAGGAATGCATATTGTAACAGATCAAACAACATTTCCTTTGAGTTTCCCCTTATTTTCAAAGAGTTCCCCCCTTCAAAGTATGAACATGACTGAGAAGACATAGACAAGGAGCTTTATTTTCAAGATCATGTTATTCAACCTGTATCCCCCCCAAAAAAAAACTTCTTTCTAGTAAGTAATGACGCGAGGCCCTCAATATACTTCAAAATCTTCATTAGTTTAAGAAATATTACCTTGAATATAAAATGGTAAAAAAAAAGATCTGTAACTATAGCTAATTGTTGTCTATTTGTTCTCCTACTTCTATAGGATTTTAATTTTGTTAATGCCAGCAAAAGGTTTTGGTGTTTAAAACTACAGATATTTGTGAGAAGAAAACATCAAAGTTTGGTTACCTATAGACTACAAATGTAAGTAACAAAGTCATGGAATATATTAACAATGAAAGCATCTAAAACACAAACAAAGTACGTAGAATACGTTGCACCTGTAGGAATCAAGGGGTAAGAGTTAAACCCTTCCCCTTTGTAGCACACTTGCATAGAGCCTTCTCACGTACGATCAACAGCTTAGGCAGAGCCTCAATCTTGATATGGGTATGAGGGAAGGACAACCTCAGAGAAATTGCATTGTTCGTTAGGGTTTTCTTTAACGAACTGAATCCTCCCTTTGTATGGGTGTGAAGCTAGGACAAACTCCCAAAAATCCCTCTATTCCTTAAGGTTTTGGATGATTTCTTTGACTCCCCTTTCTCCTAGCCATTGCTAGGGTTTTAAAGAAAAAGAATAAAAGAAAAACAAAAAAAAAAAAGTGGAGTGTACGTAAGCAAGGGGTTTGTGTGCCTAGGGTTGGCTAGAGTTGGGGTTTGGCAGGGTCTAGGGTATGAAGACAAGAGAGGAGAGGTGGGTTTGGCTAGCAGGGATGATGAAGGAGAAGCGTGGGGGGTTTACATGTACAGAGGGGATTTTAGGGGCGCATGCACGAATTCATGATGGTTTATGAGAGGAAGGGGGTAGAAGGAAGGAAGGGGCACAGTTTTGCAGGCAAGCAGGCTAATCCAGAGAGGGAAAGAGGGAAGGCGCAGGGGGAGCTGTAAAGAGAGAGAGAAAAGGGAAGAGAGAGAGAGAGAGAACATGTAGGGGAGAGAGAGAGGAAGGAGAGAGTAGAGAAGAGAGAGAGTGAGGAAGGAGAGAGGCAAGATAAATCACAAAAGAGAGAGAGGGTAGAGAGAACAGAGAAGAGAGAGTGTGAGGAAGGAGAGAGGCGGGAGAAATCATAGAAGAGAGAAAGAGAAGGAGAGAGCAGTAGGGAGAGAGGGCGAGTGCCAGGGGGATGGTTGCCAGACAGCAGGGAGAGAAAAGGGGGGAAGATGGTTTCTTCCCTTTTCCTTGCGTAGGGGCGGGCGGCTAGGAGGAAAAGAAAGAAAGGAAAAAAAAGAAAATGAAGGGAAGAAAGAAAAGAAAAGAAAAAAGAAAAGGGATAGGGAAAGGAAAGGAAAGGGAAGGGAAAAGGGAAAGGAAAGAAACGAAAAAGAAAAGAAAAAAAGAAAAAAAGAAAAAAGAAAAAGAAAAGGAAAAAGGAAAAAGAAAAAAGAAAAAAGAAAAGGAAAAAGGAAAAAGAAAAAAGAAAAAAGAAAAGAAAAAAAAAAGAAGAAGAAAGAAAAAAATAAAAAAATAAAAAAAAGAAAAAATATAATAATAATGCTAATAATAATAATAATAATAATAATAATAAAATAAAAATAATAATAAATAAAGATATTAAGAATAGTAATAATAATAGGAATAAAAAAAATTATAGTACTAATAATAAAATAAAGGGTGTTCATTGGGTTAAACATTTGTTCCTTATTCAAAAATAAGCATTAAGACCGTCATGTGTCGGCTTTGGATGAATTTGATTGATTGGAATTGACTGGATTATGAAAAAAGTTTGGGGATTGCTTTGCCCATCTGCTGACTTGAAGAGAAACGCTGAGAATTGGGGATCGTGTCAAAATTAGGTGCTTACAGATGCCCCTATTTGCCGCATATTGCTTGTCAATGGGTAGTAAAGATCAAAAAACACCGACTAATTTTGGCACTAGTCAGAGAATAATGATCATTTCTAAGTAATTCATGAGTCTTTAAAAGAAGTTTGCTTTGTGATCGAAAAGGGTTGTTTTGAAAAGGAGATGTGTAAGGATGTGCTTTGTGTAAATTGCAAATTTTGAAAAAGGTCGTCTCAACAATTACTTAAAAATGATCATTATCCTCCCATCCCAATTTACTTGTGTGCATGTTGTTCTTGTACGAAACTCCACCAAGAGACATGAGAAGTCTTCAGCATAGGAGTGTAGGTGCATAAAGCAAAGAAAATAAAACATATGCAAAATCCATGTGAATAGTCTTAAAATGATAAATGCGGCAAAACACAATGGAGACCGGTTGGATGCTCTTACTTTGACAATCTTGGACTTAACAAAATGAGACCTATTATTGAAGTTCGCAGACATTGATCAAGATCTTTCTCTGATGTTACTTCCTGCTTGTCGATCGTAGGTGTAGCCAGAGGTTTGACTTTTACAATCTTGACGAGGTCTGAAAACATTCATTAAGATCATTCTCTGTTGTTACTTTCTACTTGTTAGTCGCAGGCGTAGCTAGAGGTTTAACTTTTCTGATCTTGATGAAATCCGAAGATATTCATCAAAATCCTTCCCTGTTGTTACTTTCTACTTATCGATTGCAAGCATAGTCAGAGGTTTGACTTTTATAATCCCGATGAAGTCCGAAGACATTCATCAAAATCCTTTCTTGTTGTTGCCTCCTACTTGTCGATTGCAGGTGTAGCCAGAGGTTTGATTTTTATAATCTCGATGAAGTTTGAAGACATTCATCAAAATCCTTCCTTGTTGTTACTTCCTGTTTGTCGATCACAAGTGTAGCCAGAGGCTTGACTTTTGTTTTGGTGTTCTATGCATGTTCTAAGGTTTGATTCTTGTTTGATTTTCCTCTCTTAGTAGGGCGGCCAACGGGTCTTCTTGTATTCAATTTGGTTTGTTGCTATCCTACTTGCTCCTAATTTTGTCACATGCCCCTGACATAGCGATGAGTCGATTACTTCTCTATGCGTGGACAAGATTACTCCCCCAGATCCGTTGACTCTAATGCTTACCAAACTGAGTCATTGTGAAAAGATTTTTATTTCTTTATGAAGACACATGTTTTTCATAGATTTGACTGCACCTGCTTTAGGCTACCTACGTATCCCAACTTTGGGATCAAGTCGAATGTAGTTCAGTACTTTAAAGTTATTTATTATTATTATTATTTATTATTATTTTTATCTATTGAAACATTAAGACTTTGCATTACATATTGACGTGGTTATCAATTTCAGGTACAACTTTAGTTGTAGGCGTAGTACTTCTTGACTTGATCGATGTTCACTGGTTTGGGAAGATCCTCACTATCCATTTGCCCCAACATAAGTGCTCCTCCTAAGAGTCGTTTCCTTCCAATGTAAGGTCCTTCATAATTGGGCCTAAATTTCCCTTGAGGGTCTTGCTGATGTGGCAACATCTTCTTTAAAACCAAGTCTCCTTCCTCAATGTCTTGGGATCCACCTTTTTCGCAAACATAGTAGCCATTCTCCTTTGATAGGCCTGACCATGACAAATAGCCTTTAGCCTTCGCTCTTCAATTAATTTTAATTGTTCAAACCTATTCTTAACCCATTCCGCTTCATCTAATTGGGACTCAACTAGAAATCGAAGGCTTTGGATCTCCACCTCGACAAGCAAGACTGCTTCTATTCCATATACTAGGGAATATGGCCTTGCCCCGATTGATGTTTTAATTGAGGTACGGTAAGCCATCAAGGCATAAGACAACATCTCGTGTCAGTGAACATATGCTTCAGACATCTTTTTGAGGATCCTTTCAAGATTTTTGTTGGCTACTTCTACCGCTCCATTCATTTGAGGACGATAGGGAGATGAGTAATGATGCTTTATTTGGAATTTTTCACAAATTACTCACACATCCTTCCCATCGAAATTTGACCCATTATTAGTGATGATCTTGTTGGGAACGCCGTATCAGCAAATGATATCCCTTTGAATGAATCGTGTCATATTCTTTATGGTCACATGGGCCAATGAGGCAGCTTCCACCCACTCAGTGAGATAGGCAATCACCACGATGATGTATTGATGTTCATTGGAAGCTTTTCGTGGTATTGGCCTTACCACATCGATGCCCCACATAAAAAAGGGCTATGGTATAGTAAGGTTATGCAGCTTGACAAGAGATGCATTAATTTTGCTAGCGAATATTTGGCACAAATGGCATCTTTGAACATGCTCACAACAGTTTGATTCCATGGTAGACCAATAGTAGCCCATCCTAATGATCTTCTTTGCTAACATGTGCCCATTCATGAGTGGTCCACAAACTCTATTGTGAACCTCCATGATAATTTCTGTTGCGTGTTTCTCATCCAGATAGCTTAATAGCACCTGATTTGGGGATTTCTTGTAAAGAAATCCTCCTTAAATAATAAACTGTGCTGTCAAACATTGTATTGTTCACCTTTCATTTTTTGTTGCTTCAAGGGGAAATGCTTGGCTTTCCACATATTGCTTCATATTGAAATACCATGGTTCTGCTTTGGCTGAAGTGGTCTCAATTTTCATGCAATATGCTTGCTCAGATCTTTGCTCAACTTCAATCGGATGAATTCCTACACCTTTAGGTATCTCTATCATGGAGGCCAGTGTTGCTAGTGCATTGGAAAATTGGTTTCTTATCCTTGATAAGTAATGAAAAGTGACGTGGTTAAATTCCTAGGCTAATTTTTTTAGGCATGCACGGTAGGAGCGAAACCTTGGTTCTTTGATAAACCATACCCCACTAGCTTGGTAAATGACAATTGAGGAATCTCCATATACTTCTGCCGTGTTGTTGGTACATTCAAACCGTAACTTGATGGCAATTGGCATGTGATCTCTTATTGGTGATATTAGTACTGCTCCAATTCCACTTCCTACCTAATTAGATGCTCCATCAAGATACATTCTCCACCGACCACATTTCGTCGTCTCGGCTTCTAAACATAGCACTTCCTCATCAGGGAAATCGTAGCATATAGGGCTACTTTCGTCCAATGGATTGCAAGCCAAATAATCTACAATGGCTTGACCCTTGATGGACTTTTGAGTGACATATGTTATGTCAAACTTTGAAAGCATCATAAGCCATCGTGCAGTCCTACCTGTTGTTGTTGGTTTCTCCAATAGATACTTGACAGGGTCCATTATGAAAATTTGGATGACCCTATATGATAGGAAGTAATGCCTAAGTCTTTGTGTGGCCGAAACAAGTGCGACATAAGTCTTTTCTAGATGTGTGTACTTGATCTCGTAGTCCAAGAATTTTTTGTTGAGATAGTAAATGACTTGTTCCTTCTTCCCTAAGCCGTCACATTGTCCTAGCATACACCCCATGGACTCTTCCTAAACAATTAAATATAAATTGAGTGGTTGTCCAAGAATTGGTGGTACCAAAATAGGAGGGTATAGCAGATAGGATTTGATCTTGTCGAAAGCTTCTTGGCACTCTTTATTCCATATTAAGGGCATATTTTTGCACAATAGCTTGAATATGAGCATATATATAGGGGTTAGTTGTGTAATGAAACGATTAATGTATTGAATTTTTCCCAAAAATCCCCTAATTTCCTTCTCTGTTTGAGGTGATAGCATATCAATGATTGCTTTAGACTTTGTAGGATCAACTTCGATGCCCCTTATGCTTACGATGAACCCTAATAGCTTTCTAGCTGATGCCCCAAATATGCATTTTTGACGGTTCAATCACAATCTAAATTTACGTAGCTAGTCAAATTGCTTTTTCAGATTTGCTAGGTGATCTTCTTTCCTTTGAGATCACGATCATATCATCAACATACACTTCCATTTCCTTATGGATCATTTCATGTAATAGTGTGGTCATTGCCCTATGGTATGTTGCCCCTGCATTTTTAAGGGTGAACGGCATAACCTTATAGCAGAAAGTGCCCCATGGAGTAATGAATGAAGTTTTTTTCCATATCTTCAGGTGCCATTTTGATTTGGTTGTATCCCGAGAATCTATCCATAAACGACATTATCTCATGTCCTACTATATTGTCCACTAGGGCGTCAATGTGTGGCAATGAGAAATTATCCTTGGGGCTTGCCTTACTTAGATTCTGAAAATCAATGCACATTCTCACTTTTTCGTCCTTTTTTGGCACATGCACTATGTTGGCTAACCATTCAAGATATGATTTTACCACAAGGAAATCAGCTTTCAATTGCTTTTCGACCTCTTCCTTCACCTTCATAAACCATTCAGGACGGAGTCTCCTTAACTTTTGCTTAACCGATACGGCTTTTGGATATATAGGGAGGCGATGGACCACTAGGTCTGTATCAAGCCCTGGCATATCCTCATACTCCTTGAGGAGGTGTATGAGGGATCATCCTAGCTTTGACGTGCTTGGGACCCCGATCTTGGTATGCTTAGGATCACCTTCAGTACCAAGATTTACTTCCTCAGGGTCATCAACTGTTGGGTGCCTTCTTTCTTCATCACGCTGAACTTGATCTAAAATCTCCTGGGGTGATGGTTCATCCTCGTCTTCGCCATTATTTGCGAAGTTTATTTCATTTTCCTTATACTGAAAAATAAAAGTGATATTAAAGAGTTGTTAAAATGTTTATTTCTATTTTATTTATTGGACCGACTTTAGTGTCATTTCCCAAATTGCCTACATACCTGATATTTTGGAATAATTGGGGGAAGGGAGTTTTCGGGATCAGGTCACACGTAGTTCTTCGGATTTTTTTTTTTGGCCGAACTTGGAGTCACCTCCCCAAGTTGCCTACGTACCCGAGACTTTTGGCATGAAATGGGGAAGGGGAATTTGCGGGATCAGGCCACACAGTTCTCATTTTTTCATTTTTTCATTTTTTCTTTATATATATATATATATTGTGTTTTTATTTTCATTACAAAAATATTTCTTGGAATTTTAGCATTGACTTCAACGAACCTAGTCTTCCATGATTAACGCTTTATCTTCAGTAATCACGTGGCAAGATAGACCTTCAGGAGTGGGCTCAGGGATCGCGTTGATGTACTCTTCACCGAAGAGTTCTTCGATTGCAATGGGCTCATCCACAGCTTCATTCGTCTCGTAACTTTCCTCCATGGTTGGTGGCGAAGCATTAGAATTGACCCCAATCTCACCAAGGGATGGCATTAAATCTAGGTTAAGAGGGTTGGGGCTAGTTGGGAAAAGTGGTTCGGAGATGATGGGTGGTTTGGGTGGGGCGGCTCCTTTCCTTCCTTGATGAATTTTATGAGGGCCTTCATCATTTCTTGATTCTTCTTTCTCACAACCTCCTCAGGCCTCATGGTATACCCTATCCCGAACCGTGGGGTAGACCTAATTCCCTTCACTAGTGTTTTTCTCCCTTGTTACCTTTTACCCAAACCCTTTCTGGGATCAAACCCCATGCAAGCCATCATTCTAAATTTTGGAGCTAATCTTCTTTTCTTTTCTCTGATCTTCTTTACCTTTTCCAAGGTGTTCACCTCTTCAAATTAATAGGAGAAGTATCTTGCCTCCGGTTCCACGTGTTGTACCTCTAGCACATGTTGTCCCCCTCGAATTCTGATTTCCTTGCTGGTGGGGATGACGACCAACTCATCTTCCACTATGAGTTTGATCTTTTGGTGTAAGGTAGATGGTATAGCATTGGCTTGGTGGAGCCAAAGGTGCCCCAATAGCAAATTGAATGAAGCCAGGATGTCAACCACTTAAAAACGTACTTTGAAGATGTGAGCCCCAATTAGTAAGTCTAGGTTAATTTTCCCTGATGTTTGGTTTTGAGTCTAGTTGAATCCGCTCACTATCATAGTATTCCTTTGCAAATCCGCCTCAGAATGGCCTAAACTTCAGAGCGAGATCACCATGCACACGTTCAGGCCTGACCCATTGTCAATCAAGACTTGAGGGATATCGACTTCTCTATAACTTACTGTAATGTAGAGGGCTCTATTGTGATTGCTTCCTTCTTCTGGAAACTCATCATCGGAGAATGATATAAGTCTTTACGTCATGACCAGTCCCACCATTTCAGTTAGCTTTTCTGGAGGGAGGTCCACTTGAACATGAGCATTCGCACAAAGATCCAAAAATTGCCTCTGGTGCTCTTCCGATGAGAGTAGAAGCCCCAAGACAAAAATTTGGGATGGGATTTTGCTTAATTACTCATTGAGATTGAATTTTGATTTACGTATCAAACCCTCAAAAAGCTCAATCACTTTTGTCCGTTCTTTCTCTTCCTTAACCTTCTCTTCCCGTTCCCTTTTTCTTCTTTTTTCTATAGCCTCCAGTTCCCCGTACTCTTCTCCAGCTTGGCCTTCTGTTGCTCTAAGATGAGCAGGCTAGAAAACACAGCCAGCTCTAGTGAGGTGGTTAACTTTCATTTTTGCACTAGCTCCGCCTCTCAAGTATTCCTCTTTATATCCCAAGGGTATTGCCTTCATATCTTGACGGTTCATGAGTAGAAATGGGAAGACAAATGGGGCGGTTAGTTTTGGTAATTGTGTCGAGTATGGGATGACAAGTGGTAGTGCGGGAGAGGATGGAAATGCGATAGGAACCGTATTTGGGGTACAAGGTGTTGTGGCTGGGATATGTAGGACAAATGGTGAAGTAGGTGCGGCTAAATGAGATGGGGTTGGTGAAGAGTTTAAAGTGAGCTGGGCTAATGAGGAGACAACCAAAGGTTGTGATACGGGAGGAGTGATGGCACAAAATTTTTAGGGTGGGGATAGCTAGCTGGGATAACTGGACCCTTGTTGTCTCGCTTCTCCGAGCTATAAGTTGTGTTGGGTCGAAAAGGAGACAATCAGATTCAATCATATTGATAGACATAGAACTGGTAGGTGATGGGCTGACAATGGGTTTTGCAAGATGTCATTATAAGTAAAAACTGGTGGGACCGGGGCTGAACTAAAAATAATCTTTCCTTGGTTAATCAAGTCTTAGATGTGATGCTTTAACTGAAAATACCTATTAGTTGTATGACCCGGTGCCTGATGATAAGCACAATGTTCATTTGGATTGTAGAACTTTGGGAGTGGGTTTGGTGGTGAACACAGGACAAGTGGACGAAGATGTCCACTGGTGATCAAGCCATCTAACATGTAAGAATAGTAGTAAGGCAATAGCGTGAATTCTCTTCTCCATTTCTTAGGTTGGGGTGGAGTTAAGAAGTTATGCTGGATAGCTTGTTGTTGCCGGTATGATTGTTGTTGTTGAAACTGTGGCGATTGTTGTTGTCACTAATAAATATTGTTGAGGGGGCGCCATAAAGCTAAACGACATTGGAGGAAGGGAGGTTTGTGGGATGATCAGTTGTACCTCCCCCACTTTGTCTTTGGCAACTGACTTTTTAAAGGGGAGCTTTGAGGTACTTGTTAGATTATCAGTGACAATGCCTTCTCGAATCATTCTTTCACATTTTCGACGGCATGAGCCACAGATGCAAAGTTGTCGTGAGTCTGGACCAATAACATGTACTGGTATACCAGGCCTAATGTTCGTATGAAGGCATCTATTAACTCCTCATCATCTAATGGGTTCTTAGATTTGAAACCATCTATAAGCGTACTCATTCATACTTTCATTCGCCTTTGGATTCATTATTTCCAAATCCGCTTTCCTTGGTTGAAGTTCAAGGTTGAAACGAAAATGAGCCAAGAATGCCTCCGACAATTTTCTCCATGAACTAGCTTGTGATCTATCCAGGGTGGCATACCACTAGAGTGTGTTTCCAGTCAAGCTTTTTAAGAAGAACATCACTAAAAGCCTTTCATCTTTCTCAAACTGAAACATATCATTACAGTACATCCTCAAGTGAGTCTGACGGCACCCCTTCCTGTCATATTTTACAAAATCCGGGAGTTAAAATTTTTTTGGAAGATGCCCCCCTGATAGTAGCACAAGTCTTCAAAATTCGTGACCCCTAACTGACGGCTTATCTTTAACTTCTTCATTTCCCTTAATATTTTATCCATCTTCTCCCTTATACCATCCCCGCTTGTAGATAGATTTTTTCACGGGGGCGCGTATACGAAATTATGTGCTTCCTCTTCTTCCCTTTCATTGTAAGGTGGAGGGGATTAGAAAGTGAAGAGTTGTTCCCTATGTGGAGTGTGGCTAACCGGAGGGAAGAATTCATGTATGGTCGGGGGCACCGTAGAGAGGTTGAATATGGGTGTAGCATTAATGGAGCTTTGTTGGGGATGAGCTTGAGTTCGAGGCAGTGGGGGTAAAGGTATGAGGGTCTCGAATGAGAAAGACGAGGCGGACCTAGATGGTGTGCTTGTGGAGGGGTGGGTGGACGATGGGCAAGACGATGAGGGGTCAATTCTTGATGTCAGCAATGTAATAGCCTCACATATGCCCTTCAAATAATCCGGTTATGTGGGCGGGTCAGGAGCTGCCTGACTGTGTGTCACATCCTCAAGGGTAAAAGTCTCGTTTCCAGTCATTGACCTTAATAGGTAAGGGCTTCTTTGAGTCTGCTTTCTTTTTGTCGGCCGCCCTAAATTGCCTAATATACGATTTATGTTAGGTGTATTTTAGTAAATAAAATCTTATTAATGAACAGTAAAGCATAGAACTTTCATTGATAAACTTTTCAAATTCCAAATTCTTAAGTTCCAAAACATAAGAACAAAATTGACACATCAAATGGCATGCTTTGCTATGGCAATGGTGGCGGGCAAGGTGTCTGTCCTAGGTTGACTAGCTGCTAGCCCAGGCTCAGATCCATCGATCTCGATGAGTTATTTCATGGGCATGGAGTCTCTGAGCTCTAGCATTTTCCTGGTGGAGACTATCTTCCCTATCTTCTAAATCCCTCTTGTCTAATTGGAGTTTTATCGAGTATGCTTCTATTGTTTCATTTCTAAGTCAAAAATTGTCTCTTTCAATCTCAACTTCTATGTGTAGATCTACCTCCCTTGCTAACTCCTGTTCCAGGCTTTGACGTCACAAAACCTCTTCTAACAAGCTTTATTGTAATTGTTTCACTTCTTTTACGGACTTAGAATTGGTTTCCTCATATGTGGAGCTTTTCTGGGAAACATCCCCCTACAATCTTCTCTTTTTAGGGACCCCTACCTACTCATCTGCCACTATGGTTCCACTATAAAAGCGGTTGAACCATTCTTTGTAATCACTAGTGACTTGGTTGTGTTCTACAATCTCTAAGTCTATGCCTTTGTGAGTGCCTCCTGTCAAAAGTTCTTGCAAAGTGATTTGGTTGTGTTCTACAATCTCAAGTTTAGTAGACATGTCAAGTGAATATATGTCCGTGTATCTTGAGAATGTCCCCGGCCACTTGTTTATATGAGAATTGACGAAGCAGGCATAATGGGACATATGGCATAGATGCATGTAAACCCGTGAGAATCAAGTATCTTCTTCTGAGTATGCATAGCATAGGTGTGTGAGGTCGACACCACTCTCTATACCATGAAACTTGTCTGGGTATTAAGTCCCTCATGAGTAGTTGATATTCTTGGACAGATTTCCCGACAGGTTTTGGGCAGTTGTCAACATAAGCTTCGAGAGGTTTTGTCTTAATATGGAAAGGCCCAATGAATGGAAGAAATCTAAGGTAAATGTTCCCTTAGCCAGGCTTGTAAGAAAGTGGGGGACCTATAGAGATGACCTTTCCCTTGTTGCGCACAATGTATCAAACTAAGGACTTCTGCCAATATCACTGGTGCTATTGTCTTCTTATCCATATGTTGATTTAAGATATTGCTCACGACCCCTTCAACATTTTGTGGACTATGAAATAGGAGGAGTTTTCCTATTGTAGCAAGGGTGAATGGTCGATATTTTTTGGGGTTCACAAAGTTTCCTGCCCCTTTCCATCCCCTTTTTATGAGAAAATCCAAAGTACAAGATATACATCCTTCCTTAGGTTTTCTTTCAAGGTTGCTCTTGTGTATCACCAAATATTTTGTGAGATCTCTTGAGTAGGCTGCCTTGAGTATTGGCATGGCTGCAAGCATGCCCTTGCCTGGAGGGAGATCAAGTAATGCTTCCAATTCTTCAAGCGTAGGGCATAGCTCACATGATCCAAACCGAAATACCCAACCTTCTGGATCCCAGAATGACATAGCAGCCTCGAGCATGAGCCAATCTAGTGGTACATCTGTAAGTGAAGTGTGTCTCCTAATCGGCTATGGCAAGCCCACCATTTCCTGTCCCTTTGTGGCATGATTTCTAATAGTTGAGAGTATTCTGAGGTACATACTCTATGCGGTGTCAAGTGGACATTCATAGGCATCATTTCCTGCGAGTAAAAGGGAAACTTAATTAATTTGGAGATGGGCCATAGACTTATGGGGTTAAGTGTCCTAGGAATACCTAGTTGGGTAACTGTGTATCTATTCTTAATTTCAATGTCATTTAATTCTTAACATGTCATGTATGCAAAAAAATCAAACTTAGATCATTTACAAAAATAAAGAGATATAGTTCTTTCCGACTCAGCCATCTAATTTTGAAAACAAGTTCAAATTTTGAAAATGATTTGAAATGTATGACTCAACTCTTATGCTGGTCAACTTCCAAAGATTTTAAGGTAAGTTGTTCATTTACGAGTTAAGGAAGGTGTTACGCACCCCACCTCATCGACTTTCGCACTTACCTACTCTAAACCCGTTATAGTCTAATGATCAAATTAATTTATAATCTAATCATCTCACCTATTATTTTCCATGTCATTTTATTGAAGATAAACATGGAATCCACATGCCATTTCAGTCAAAATTTCAACAGCATAACGGCTGTAATATGGACCCCTGTGGATGAATAGTAATCCCCATGTCACTTCTTCAATAACCTAATAGTCCACATGTCAACAAAACACTCCAAATATATCATGCATCCACAACATCATCATTGTCCACCCGACAACTCCGTATCCATATACCATTCACATTCCTCACACACACACACATCTAAACAAAATTAAAGGGACTGACTCCAGTCATCCAAATATAATACATAACCCAAAGTCTGCAAGTATCAAGTCACTAATAAAATAAGCTAGTTATTTTAGGTAGGCTGATACACCTTTTACCACCTTGCATAAGGCTTAATAACTAGTTCAGCTACACTATCACCCTGCAACTATGGTCTCTAGATACCTCCTTTTTTGTTGCTTTTGGGGGTAACCATATTAAACATAAAACATTAGTAGCAAGGTATAACATTCTACAACATAGGAAAAAATAGGTCTCCATATAACAAATCTACTATGTTAGAAAAAAAACAAGTATGGATCATTATGTAATTAGTATTCTAAAATGAACTTCTACTAAGAGTGGGTTATAAGATGAGTTAAACCAAGAATTGATCCCACTATTAATTCTTCTTTACAAAGGATACTAAAAATAAAAATAAATAAATAAACAAGTCAAAATGGGACTTTTACATGCTACATGCGAGATCCTAAAGTATAATGAACTTGTAAGATAAACATATTTGTATAATATCTCATCTTAATAAGAATCGATTAAAGATTTGAATATAGGTCAGATGTGGAGGGTGTAAGTGTAGAAATTTGACTACATAACAAATAGTATATAACTAAAGAAAATGAATTAAATATTATCCCCTCAACATATAGAAACATCCATAAATATCAATATACCAAAAATCAGTTGAAGCAAATACTAAGATGTCAACACATCTAGTTCATCATCTAGCTTTGGGGAAAATATGTTGAATGTTTAGTACCCAAACAAATGGATCAAGAAATGATATCTAACATAAACTTGCATGAGTAGAATCACCATGTCCAAATTCATCCTAGTAAAAATGAAAGTTGGTTTCTTAACGATGGACACTGAATATTGAATATAAAATATAGTCCCAAGTTCAATTGAAACCCACGCCATATGAGTTGTCTTCCAAACTATGTGTGTAAAATGAACAAATGTTGAACTAAAGTGATTTTAACATATTTGACCTTATTAAAAAAACATGGAAGATCGCATTACCTAGATCACTATTTGTTTGTGAATACCATAGGATTGATCAAATGCCATATTCCCAAAATTGCAAAATCTAAATC
>JAOXJP010040256.1:0-16431 GCA_025762735.1 Platanus orientalis
TGTAAAAAACAATTTTTATCAACTAAGCTATATACTATGGATAATTGTAAAATAATTACTATATTATATATAATACATATATATTATGTATGTAAAAGTTTGGGTCTCGGGTCAGACCGAAATAAGCTCAAGCCTGACCCTCAATAAAAGTTTGGGCTTCAGGCCGGCCTCGGGCCTTCACCAGGCCTAACTCAGGTTAGGCCTTTTCGGGCCAATTTGAGGGTCGGGCTAGGGCCGGGTTCAGACCGGCCCGGCCCATGCCCACCCCTAGTTAGAACCTATGCACAACCAAAGCGCATGGTTTGGCATAAAAAAAAATGGTTATGCATAGGGTTGTGCAAACCGTGCACTTAGGTTGTGGACGGTCCTAACAGGACATAGCAGACAGGAGAGGATCTAAACCCTCTAGAAGGTATTTTTGGTTAATAAATCCTAATTAACCTGTAATTCTTCGCCTGGAGTGTATTTGCCAGCACTATCAAACAGTGCTAACTACTAATGGTATCCGCAAAAGTTTGAAATCGACATTCACCTCCTCTTACAAGTTTCAATCAGCCTCCCTCCACATAAAAGGAGGGGGCTGAACGGATGCCTCAAACAGTGATGCACGATTATTTATTTCCTTTTGGGGCCGGTGCGTGGTCCATGGGCAATCAAGTGGACCTTGTTTTCATCTATTGTTGGACTTGATTTGAAGGTACAAACAGACCAGTGGCTCGATTGGTTTAGATCAGTTGCTTGATTGGTTGTTGGTGAAGCGTTCGGCCTCGTCTGGGCCTTGCTGAGTTGTTTAAGCCCATGATGTGTGCGGATGCAGCAGTAAGGCTAGAATTACTGGACAAACCCATCTGTCGTCTAAGTCCAGGGGTCCAAGGGATAATTTTCTTGAGAGATAAACCAATGCAATGGATTGGGTTGATCAGAGGCCAATTCATCGTGATTGTATATGTCCAAGGTGCCAGTTTAGGATTTATATACCATTTAACCAATGTTGAGTTGGTTTCAGACGCACTTCAATATACATGCTTCTGTTAATTATCACTATAAAATACAACTTAACATGTAATTGGATGGGCGAGATCAATTCTAGAGTACGTTACACATCACTCGAAATTGGACCTTGTCTATCTGGACCCGAATGGGTCCCGCTCTGGTTGACATATTACCACATAAAATTTATTTATAAAAAAAAAAAAAAAAGTTTGTGGCCCAAATTGTACTGGGCCTCAAATCAGGCCTATGCTTACTCTATTTACAGCATTCCAAGACCAAGGACTCATTGGGGCAGCGTGTGCACGCAATGGACCAAAACTAAGTAGGGCTATGGGTACCATTAAAAGCTTGGCTTAGGCTTTATCTTGAAGTAGAAAGTTGGTGATGAATCAGGCTGGCTGCAGATGTCCCGTGCTACGTTTGGGCTGAGTGGTAGACAAGTTGGTGAGGAATTGAGTGGGTTTGGGGCTGTCAACGGTCGAATACGACTCCAATATGGGCATATCCATATTTGTATTTGTTTATTTAATCAAATATCGGATCAAATTAGAATATTTTACAGATATTTATGAAATTAATAAGGTCCTAGGAATTATAGAGATAGAAGACATTTGATAGATAAACGAGAGAATGGGGAACTGTCGATTGGAAGCTTTCTTTCATTCAAATTGAGAATGGGAAATGAGAAATGGGTTATGATATTCATATGTTGTATTCTACATAACATGTCCTACACCATTATAATATAAATATTAATTTTATATTAAATTCAAACATTTTTTAATATTTAGTCGAATAATCAAATTGGATATAGATGCATTCGAATTGAATATTACTGAATTGAACATAAATATAATAACTGAATAGTTGACAGGACTAGGCGGGCTGGCATGTGGCTGCTGCCAAACAAACCTTTAGTGATCTTGAGAGGTCACAAAATCGGCTTGAAAGCAAATCTTCTACGACAAGCTTAAAATACATTAACTAGAAACTGCGGTCAAAGAACGACATGTATCCAAGAGTGGGCCTACTTTTAAGTTTACAGCATGACACGTGTATTAAAGCTCACATCCAAAATTGAAATTTCAATTTGTCTGTATACTTGTTGCAGAGGATTTGCTCTCAATGGGCTTTGGTTCATAGAACCATAAAATAGGAATAGACACATTTGTCAAATTTACATCATCTCAAGTCTGACTGGACAGATACCACACCAGTTCTATTCAAGATGTGATACAATGCCTCAAAAAGGTACATTAATAAGTATTCACGTACTTATTTAATGTGTATTTATCATAATGCCCTCCCTCAACGAGCCCCTTTTGTGCACACAAAATCAGTACACAATATGTGTACACAAATCAGGGCAGACACATCACGTACACTTTTTGGGGGCATGTTTATAGTTTTTTGGTGCTGATGTATCCGCTTCCTGATCTGTGCACATGTATTGTGCATGGTTATTGTGTACACAAAAGCCGAACACTCCCTAGACCCATATGTATTGACGTAAGCACCCTTTGTCAGGCCACATGTCGTGCACTGATTGATAATGACGTGTTCATACGGACGGGCGATGATTCAGAATTTCATTCACGTACCGTGTGTGTGTAAGAGAGAGAGCATGCTTTCTCCACCACACATGTGGAGCACGCATGTGAGGCGTTTGAAATCCATATTCAATGGTTCTTTCGACCACAGGAGACCAAATTCAATGATCCCAAGCATAAAAAAATATATATGCATTGACTTTTATATATATATATATATATATATATATATATATATATATATATATATATATATGAGGACCATTATTACCCAAGAAAAAAATAAAAAGGGAATTGTAAGGTCCAAACACCTGAGAAAGTTTCGATGGTTAGGATGAAAGAAACCGACAGAGCAATCTCTGGTCAGATTTAGCTAGAGAGAGAGAGAAAGGTCTTCTTCATCGGTAGGACCCCATGGAGCAGCCCCACATCCACTGTTAGGTGCCACTTTTGCACTATAGAGAACCCTGCAAATAATCACTTTGTTCACGGTGACACTCATGGAATGGTGGGCACAAAGACAGTGCTAAATAATAATGACTTTGATGTCACGCAGTTTATGGAGAATAGACTCGGATAACCTTTAAACCAATTAAGAATGTTGAACCTGAACTAAGCTAGGTTACCGAAGTAAAGGCCTACGATCATAGGAAACCTAACTCTCCGATTGTCGCAAGACTGTCAACTCAAGAGTTGGTAAACAATGGGTAGGTGTAAACTATGGGTAGGTAAGTAATGTTGATGTTTCAATTACTTCGACGTGGAGAGAGAGAGGGAGAGAGAGATTTTTAGTTGAGAAATAAACTATAATTTTTTATCATATTTTATCTGGGACAAGGATTCTTTTGCACTCCTCGTTTTTGTTTGCGAAGTTCCCCTATGGGCTCTTTGTCTCTCCAAACTCAATACTTACTAGGTGCCAAATTTGTAAAGTATACTAGGACACCTTAAGAGGCATGCAGTGGAGACTGGAGAGTTCAGCCATGGGATCTCAGAAATTGCACACAACCTAATAAAGTTCCACCGGCGTACAATTAATGAAAGAATTGATACAGAAACACGACCCAGATACAACAATTCAAATACCAGTTTCCGTGTCTTATTTATTTATACATAGTTCCATACTATCATTTTATTTCCTCCTATAATTACAAAACTCAAAATTGTAAAATCAGAGAGAGAGAGAGAGAGAGAGAGAGAGAGTACTATAAAGGAGAGATTATCCAAATCCAAACAGGTATTATTCTTTTCTTTCCTTTACCCTTCTAGAGACGGCCCGATAAAGGCTGCTGAGGGAGGCGAAAGCGGACCTCGGACATCGGCGATCGAACCCCAACACCATGCCAACAGATTCCTCCGCGACATCTATCGTCGGTAGGATCGCGACACAAGGCATGCGTGGCCTTACGTGATACATCCCACGTAAGAGTAGAGACGAGGATGGCTCCCACCACGATCGTCGACATGAGCAGAACAAATCCTCCGGAGAAACTCTGTCCCGATAACACCCCCAACGCCTTGATTACCAAAATCACAGCTAAAAAGAGAGTTGTTAGATTTGCAAGGACAGCATCAGAAAGCCCCATCTCTCTTTATTCACTCGCACAGCCCACACACACATACAGGTGAAGAAGGGTTTGATAAAAAGGAAAGTTGGGACGGTCCCTTGTTGATTAAGCAAATTCAAGTAAGTATTCAACCGCAATTTTCAGCTTTAATTAATGTTTTTCTTGGAATGTCGTAATTCTTAGTTCTAAACTTTAAATCACGAAAATATCCTCATGCTTTATCTCCGTTCCTTGTGTTTATCACTTTATCATCTTTACCTGTTTTTATTATTTATTTATTTATTTTCTGATAACTACAAAAATACCCTTTTGAAAAAATAATAGTAATAAAATTAAAGAGTATCCAATTCCCATCCCATTGCTTAGGGGTATTTTTGAATTGATCATGTTTGACACGACCCGTGAACCCCCCACGACCCTTTGATTTGATTAATAAATGGATTGGGTTCGGATTGAATCATAAAGTTGTATACTGTTATTAACTTAACATGACATATATAACCGGCCAACATGAATTATCACGTAACCCAACGCAAAATAAACGGATTGACTGTGTCTATTTGATACGATTAATAAATGAGTCAGGTTAAGATTGAGCCATACACTCGATACCCTTATCTCGACACGATGCGGATTCGACCAACAAACACGAATTGCCACCCCTAGCATTGCTGTCTGTGGTCGTACGTTCATAGATTTTCAATTGATACATTCCTGACTGAAAAGTGCCTATCACTTACATTCGGAGCGCAAAAGATACCTGTAATGAAATGAATGTGGGCATCTCAAATTTCACGCCACTGTAATAATTCAATGTAAGTACGGTTCTTTATTACTTACCTGGATTCCCCGGGGATTTGTTTCCCCTCCCGTTACTAGAGAGAGAGAGAAAAAAAAAAAGACGTTCCGTCAAGGGTTGTACCTCCCCCCTCACAGGGAATGTGGAGATGAGTTTCCTCTACACCAATCAAATGGTATATTATCGTTGTCTTAAGCGGGACGAGTTCTCGACACATAAAATTGAAAAAGATTAGGGAGTTAATATGGACGGGTTGCTGGTTTTTAACTCTTCAGTGATCAAGTCAGAAAAGTAGGGAGAACGGTAAGAAATTGAAACTGTAAGAAATAGAATTCTCGTCTCTCAGGGTTTTTGATATTTTATATCTGATGGAACAATTGGTACTCATATTTATAGGCTCAAGTAATAGTGTATTAGGGCAAATCTTATATATCGCTTTCTTCTCACACTCTCGTATGTCGCTTTCTCTTACGTTCTCGCATGACACTATTACCCTTTTTTTTGTTGCGTCTATTTTGTCTTTTTTATCATTTATCAGAATTGGCAAGTCTGTTGCATAAAATATTCTATCTGAATAACGGTGTTTTGGATCATGTTTATCATTGGGCTGAGTTAGTCGAGGTGATCATATTTTAGGAGATCGAGAGATTTCTGACCCTGGAGACCTCGAGGTCTTGGGTAGTCTATGAGTCCCAGGGGTCTCAAGGATCCGAATAGTATCTTAGAGCATCAAGTATTTTGACTGACAGTCGGGGTTATTAGCGGGATGCTTGGGATCGAGTATCGGGGGATGATTCCATTGCTTGGTCAAGGGTTTCGGTATCTGACGAGCCGGGGGGACCCAGGACTGGCCCTCTTAGAACTTTCTGAGTTAGTCCATCCAGGGTCGGGGTTGTGCCAATTAATCGGGACTAGCTAACAAGGCCTTCAATATAGTTTTTCCCATTAGTTGCCCCCTATTCTCGAGTCTAAGTTCACATGGCTCGAGAATACGAACAATTTGTATTTGTTACTGATTGTTGCGGCATGAGCGGTGTGTTGTTTCAATTATTAAGATAATGTTGGTTGGAGATAGGTGTCAATGATGACCTCGCATTTAATGAATTTTAGTAATCAAGATGATGTGCCGGCGTTAATTATAAGTCATGTCAAGCGTCGTGTCGTCTCGAATCTCTATGTTATCTAACAGTTAAATTTAAATGTTTAAAATTTTTGGGATTTGCACGTTGTTTCAATTTCCTTAGGCCACAGATGGTCGACACGCGTAGAGTCGAGATTCCCTAGGATAGCTTATAAATCCCCCTTTCGATAGACATTTCGCATTTTCTTTATCATTGCTCATTGTCTCTGTTCATCGTCCCTCGCACCCACTCTTCCTATTTGGGCAATCTTCGGCAAGCTTTTACCACCTCTGGGTGCTGTCGTCTTCATTTTTTACGCCGACTCTTCTTTCCGACATCTTTCTCAGTCGTCTCTGGCAATTCTTTCTTGTTGGGGGTTCTTCGTTTTATTCTGGAGTCCTTTCCGAAATCACTCTCCTCTCAGGTATTCGGCGTCTTAAGCTACCTATTTTCGGCATATTATTTTATTTGTTCTTTTTTACATACCTCCCCCATGTTGCCTCTTTGGTTAGTATTTATTAGTTCTTCATTTCTTTCTGACATATTTGTGTTCGTGGTTCTCCTCAGTGTTTTCTTTCCCACGTTGTTTAGAGTTAGATAGCTGATGTCCAAGGATACTGTCGACCGGATGGTCGATGAGGCTGATGATCTGTTTGAGGTCCGACAAAATCCCACAAAGCAGGCTACCGAGCCAGCTCCCACTAGTGTCCAGGGGTCAACCGGGGAGATCGCCCCTGAAGAGGACTTTAAGGCCGCTCAATACGGCTCCAAGTTGGCAATGAAGACCCTTGCTAGGTATTATACTACCTACCTTGTTCCCGAGGGAGTAGTATTTACTGCCCCCGGGGGTGCCCCAACTTTTGAAGCCCCTACCTGTAGTGTGGCATTGTATAAGCAGGCCCTTGTGGCGGGCCTTAGATTTCTGGTTCCCTGATTCCTTAGGGAATTGCTATTCTGCCTTGGACTGGCACCCGGGCAGTTGATGCCCAATGCCTGGCAAATAGCCATTATATGTATGATCCTATGGGAACTGACCTTTAAAGGGGATCATCACCTTACCCTCAACGAATTTTTTCATTGTTACCAACCAAAAGAGCAAAAACTAGGATGGTTCTATTTTTCCAGTCGGAACCCGACGCTTACTTTGGTGACGGCACTCCCGAGCTCAAATAGCGGTGGAGGACCCGATACTTTTTTGTTTCTGGCTAGGGCTGGGATGCCCCTAGAGTGAGGACCTTGAAGTGAAGTTTAATCGGGCATGGGTGTCGGTCATCAGCACGATAGGTAAGCTTCTGATTTATCATTGTTTATCGCATGTGTTTTCATTTTCCTATTCCATTTTTTACTGGCCTCTTTCTCTTTTCTCTTCTTTTTTTTTAGCTAACGAAGTGGACGAGGTGTCCGAAGAGGAAGAGGCTCATATCCGAGAGGTGATAAATTACCCTTTCCATGCCTATCCAAACCTCGTTATGCCCGCTTAACTCAACTAGTGTGGGTTAGGCCCAAACCTCGGTAGCTCATCTACTTTTATTGCATTTGCCTTCCTCTTTTTTCTTTCTCCTAATTATCCCTTTTTCTTCTTTGTTAATTTCTGATCTCGGGTTTATTTTTTGTGCAGCAATGAAGACAGATAGAAAGTATCTCTCCCGAGCCAAAGAGATCAAAGACAAAGCTCCAGAAGTTAAAAAGGTTGATCAACCAACGACCACCAGGGTGGAAATGGCCACGACCTCCAAAAAGAGAAAACACCAGGTCGTCTCTGGCGGTCCTTCTAGGTCTCAGGCTCCTGAGGCGGTTCCAGTGCCTCCCCTGACTCCTTCTGCTACTATTACGGTCATTGATTTGGATAGGAACACTAAGGGTTCCTCTCCACCTTCTGCACCTAAGGTCCAAGCCATGACCACTCAGACGGCTACCCCACCGACTACCTTCACGGCCCCTGCCGTCTAGGCCTCTACTGTTGCCCCCGAGGCTCCCACCCCTACAACTGTGGCAGCGACGACTTCAACCTGAGGGGGGTCTTCTTCCAATCCTCCCTTGACACAAGAAGTGTCCCCATTAGGGCCCGGTTCCTGGTTACTGAGGCCAAGTCCTAGTGGGGACTACCTTATGGCAAGCATCCCTCCAACTGACATCGACTACTTAAAGAAGAACCTCTCTCCATTCGGCATGCATAAAGACATGATGCACTATATGGCTGTGGTAAAACCTTTCGTCTTTCGACATTTTCTTTCTTTTCTATCTTTTTCTTCTATTTTTATGTACCCGATGCTAACTTGGGTTTATTCTTGTAGACAGTGGCCCTAAAGTCTTCTGCCATTCAGAGATATAAATGTTGCGAGCAGGTCAGGGCCAACAATCTGGACTGCCTTGCCAAGGCAAGGAATGAGAATCTGGTCCTCAAGGATGAGGCAAAGATAGTTATCAGTGGCCTCTAGAAAAAGCTGCAATGGTCCGAAGACTCTCACAACAGCATGGTGGTGAATGCCGCTGAGCAGGAGAACCGCATTAAAAGCTTGAATGCTCTCTTGCGAGACTCCCAACGAGATGTCGACCGGGCCAGGGACGAGCTAGGGCACGAGAGGAATCACCACATCCGGATCGAGAATGACCTCAAGAAGGCCATCAAGAGCGCCACGAGAAAGGTCGTAGTCGACACCCTAGAACAGGTGCACCTCAAGGTCGAAGCGGAGAGAGAGAGAGAGAGAGAGAGAGAGAGAGAGAGAGAGAGAGAAAGGCAAGAGATGAGGGAGGGTGACCTCGGATGCCTTTGGCATTGTCAAGGCCAACTGCTTTTGGGAAGGGTTTGAGGAGTTCTGGGACATTACGGCTGAGTGATTCCTTGATATCGATTTCTCATCTATCAAGCCTAGAGAGCTTAAGGTCGAGGAGGAAGAGGAGGTCCGCCAGGGAGATATCATGCTTGACGAAGGAGTTGTCGAGGGAGGGCATGGTGCAACAATTGAGGGGGCAATCGAAGAGTTGGCGGTGACTGTGATCGGGGAGGCTAACCTAGAAAGGCTGTCCCGAGAGATGGGACGATGGGGGGATGGTAACCCCTAAGAATAGTTTTTTTTTTAAATCTTGTAATTTTTTCTATATGAATGAATTTTCTTTTGTCCTCGTTTGCGTGTGTCGTTTATATTTTCTTTGAAATTTTTTCTAAGTGTTGATGTATATCGTGGTGCTTTCTTTTTTATGTTTCCTACATGTACTTAAGTAGGTTGGGGTAAGTAGCCCCAAAATTTATCTAAGTGTCAATACATCCTAGGGTAATTGACTATTCCCCGAGTAGGGGGGCTGAATGTAAAAAATTTCAAGTATAGGGGTCCCTCAGGGTTAACTCTTCGTCGATTGATATAGGCAGTTTATCCAGCAAAAAATTTCTAACTATAAGGTCACCATGGTAATAATATTGGGACCTGTCGGGTCCCTCATGATTCTTGGTAATCAAGGGTTCCCGATGACACTCTTTTAGACTTGAGCCTTTCATTTTTGGTGCCCCTGGGTGTCCTTAGATATCTATTTAGGTTTTAGTCATACGTGAGGGGGAAACATAGATGTACTTACTTGGTGAAGGAGAGTCGATTTGGGTTGTGATATATTGACTTCAACAATAATCGGGTTCTTTTTGTTGACTCAGGAGGCTTCTCCCTTACTTTGCATTTTTTAACCGGGAGGTCGCTTGATTTTGGAATTCGGGGTCATTCTCGTGACTAGAGGGTTAGTCTTGTAACTTGGGGCTAATCTTGTAGCCTGAGCTGGAAGGACATGCCAGTCTTGTGGCTCGAAGTCAATCTTGTGACCTGAGGATTAGTCTTGTAACCCGCGGCTAGTCTTATAGCCTGAGCTAGAAGGACGTGCCAGTCTTGTGGCTCGGGGTCAATCTTGTGACATGAGGGTTAGTCTTGTGACATGAGGGTTAGGACTAGTCTTGTAGCTCGAGTGTGGTGGCTTGAATTCTTGTCGACCCTGCACAACTTAGAACATTTTATTAGTTAAAGTTATAACATCAATTCACTTTTATTGATAGTATTTCCTCAAATGTTCTACATTTTATGGTCGTGGTAGGGGCTCCCCTTGCATTGTTTCAAGATGATAAGTCCTGGGTCTATTATATTGTGTCAATCGGTAGGGCCCCTCTCAATTTGGTTTCAGCTTCCCTTTTATCGAGTCATGTGTTACTAGGGTCACTTTCCTCAGTACTAGATCTCTGACCGTAAATCTCCTTGCCTTTACCTAGGAATTGTAATAGCTGGCCATCTTTTGCTTGTAAGCGACTACTCAAAGCATGACTTTATCTCTCTTTTCTTCTAACAGGTCGAGATTGTTCCTGAGGAGCTCCTCGTTTTTCCCTAAGTTAAAATTCACCGTTCTGTGTGTGGTCACCCCAATTTCAACAGACATTATTGCCTCAGTCCCAAAAGCTAGTGAGAAGGGCGTTTCCCCGTGGGGGTTCTTACTGTGGTGCAGTATGCCCACAGGACGCTTAGTAGTTTCTCGGGCCAAAGGCCTTTTGAGCTATCGAGTCTCCTCTTGATTATGCACAGAAGCGTTCTATTAATGACTTCTACTTGGTCGTTGGCTTAGGGGTGAGCCGGTGAAGAGAAGTGGTTCTTGATGTCGAGTTCCACGCAGAATTCCCGATACCGGGCGTTGTTGAACTATTTACCATTGTCAGTAATAATGACTCGGGGGATGCCGAATCGACAAATGATGGACTTCCAGGTGAAGTCTAGGATATTCTTCTCTGTGATTTTTGCCAAAGGTTTGGCCTCCACCCATTTGGTGAAGTAATTGATAACTACCACCAAGAATCTCATCTATCTTTTCCTCATAGGGAGTAGTCCAACTATGTCGATCCCTACTACGCAAAGGGCCACAACCCAGATATCAGGTTTAATTCTTCTGTCAGCTTTTTGGGAATGCAAGCAAATCACTGACACTTGTCACATTTTTTAGCAAGGAATGTGACATCTTTTTGCATGGAGGGCCAATAGTAACCAGCTCTGATTGATCTATAAACCATCAACCTGCCCCCTGAGTGGCTCCCACATATTCCTTCATGTATTTCTCAGAGCACATAATCGACCTCTTCCTCAGATAGACATCTAAGCAGGGGTAGAGTGAAACTTCTCTTAGAAAGAATGTTGCTAAGAAATAGATACTGACTGGCCTGCATCTTTACATTTCTCGCCTCCTCTTTGTCCTCGAGAAACTCGCTGCTCTTTAAGTATCTTATGATCTGGCTAGCCCACTCGGGCTCAGAACTTGACATGTTGACTTCCTTATCTTCTTCTATCTCGATACTTGGTTTTAGCAGATTCTCGACAAGGATCCCAGGGGCTAGGTTTTCAGTAGTGGATGACGTAGTTTTGGTTAACCAGTCGGCTTCTTCATTATCCTCTCGTGGGATCCCTTGTATACTGAAATGCCTGAATCAAGACTTCTCTTTTTTTACTATAGCAAGGTACTGCTTCATCCTACCATCCTTCACCCCATATACCCCTTGTATTTTCCCAACCACCAACTGGGAGCCGCTATTGACCTTCACCCTTCTGGCCTTGAGTGGGTGAGTGAGGCATAACCCAGTGATCATTAACTCGTACTCAACCTCATTGTTGGTTGCCTTAAACCCAAACCTTATGGTGTATTCTAGTTTCCTTTTTTTCTAGCATGACCAAGACAACTCCCCTGGCTGCACTATTAGTGGAGGAACCAGCTACATGTACGACCCATTTTATTGGGTCTGTTTCTTCTGATTGCTCATCTGGCATTTTTGCCTTGGTGTCCAACACATAAGTATACTCGATGATGAAGTCTGCAACAGCTTGGCCTTTAATAGCTCCCCGAGGATGGTATTCGATGTCGAATTTGCTTAACTCTATCGACCACTTAACTAGCCTTCCCGAGGTCTCGGGTTTATGCAATATCATCCTGAGTGGCTGATCTGTTAGCACCAGAATGACGTGAGCTTGGAAGTAGGGCCTCAGTTGTGGAGCAGTGATGGCCAGTGCAAAGGCCTTCTTTTCTGTCCTCAGGTACCTTTCTTCCTCCTCCTTAAGGCTCAACTGGTGTAGAATACTGGTGCTTGTACCCCGGCCTCTTCCCTCACTAATACTGAGTTCACCGCTGTCTCTGATATCAATAAGTATACATAGAGCACCTCTCCCTGCTTTGTTTGGTTGATGAGTGGCAGGCAGTCGATGTGGTTCTTAAGCTACTAGAAGGCCCTGTAGCACTCCTCATCCCAGCAGAAGGCTTTCTTTAATAGGTTAAAAAAAGGACAACACTTGTCTATAGCCTAGGAGATGAATTTGGTTAATGCGGTGACTCTCACAGTTAGGCGTTGCACCTCTTTGGTGTTCCTAGGAGCTTGCATGTCGAGTATGGCTTTTACTTTCTTGAGATTGGCCTCTATCCCCCATTGAGACACCATAAATCCGAGGAACTTCCCGGCCGACACCCCGAAGGCACATTTGTTGGGGTTGAGCTTCATCTTGTGCTTCCTCAAGGTTTGGAATGTCTTGCCTAAATTTGAGAGGTGTTCGGTTTGAAGGATTTTTACCAGCATGTCGTCTACATACACCTTGACGTTTCTCCTGATTTAGCCTTTAAACATTTCGTTGACGAGCCTCTGGTAGGTGGCTCTCGTGTTCTTAAGTCTAAAGGGCATGACCTTGTAACAATAGAGTCTGTGGTCAGTGATAAAGGCAGTTTTCTCCTGGTTGGGATCGTGCATCTTTATTTTACAACCCAAGAAGGCGTCCATGAAGCTGGGGTTTTGGTAGCCAGCCATTGAATCTACAAGGGTGTCGATCCCTAGGAATGGGAAGCTATCCTTTGGGCATGCCTTGTTGAGGTCAGTGAAGTCGACGCATATATGCCATTTCCCGCTAGGCTTTCGCAGCATAACTACATTTGTCTGTCAGTCGGGGTAGTAGACCTCCCTCACAAAACCCATCGCAAATAACTTCTCTACCTTTTCTACAATCGCTTGATCTCGCTCTAGAGCAAAATTTCTCTTTTTCTGCTTGATGAGCCTTGAGGCTGAGTCCACATTCAGCTTGTGTATAGTCACCTGGGAATCAATCCCCGGCATGTCCTCATGTGTCCATGCGAACACGTCTTGGTTCTTGACAAGGAAGTCCCGTAGTCGAGCTTTGAATTCTCCCGACAGATCTAATCCTACTCTAGTGAAACCATCAAGCGTGTTGAGATTGAGCACTATGTCTTCCAGCTCTCCCCCTGGCTCTGTTATTGCTCGAGTCCTCTCATCTCTAACCTCCAGGTTATAGATGGACATGCTTTCCTTCAAGGCCGGATCCCCCTTTAGCGAGGCCATATAATATTCTCGGGCTGCCACTTGGTCTCCCCTAACTTCTCCTACTCCCCCCTTAGTCGAGAAAAGCATCAGTAGATGATATGTCGAGGTGACTACCCTAAGCTGATTCAGTGCCGACCTTTCAAGGATTGCATTGTAGGCCGATGGATAATCCACCACCAAGAAATCTATCACCCAGGTTGTCTGTCAATCTCCCGTTTTGGCCGTGATGGGCAAACCGACCATTCCTAGTGGGAGCAACCAGTTGTCCGTGAACCCTACCAACGGTGTTTGAATGGGCCTAAGTTTAATTTGTCCAACACCCATCTGATCAAAGGCAGAGAGGTACAGGATGTCCGCTGAGCTTCCATTGTCGATTAGGATATGATGCATGAGGTAGTTAGAAATTACCAACCCCACCACTAAGGGGTCATTGTGCGGTTAGCTCACCCCCCGGGCGTCTTCTACCGAGAAGGTGATGGGAGAATGCTCTAACTTGAGATGCTTCATCGGCCTCTCTATCATCATCAGTTGTTGGTCTATTTTTGCTCAAACTTGCCTCACATGTGATTTACTTACCGAACTGGATTTTCCTCCCCCGGTGAACCCTTCGACAATCACCTTTATCTCCCCGATTAGCCCTTCAAGTCCCCTTTTTTCTCGAGCATGTGGGTCTCGATGGGTGCTCTCACGTCCGTCTTACTGTCGCCTTGCGATGAATCTTTGCAACTGGCCTCACTGGATCAGGGCTTCTATCTATTCCTTCAAGTTAAAGCAATCGTTGGTGTCGTGGCTTTTTTTCTCTGGCAGGGCACGGATTCTCTCAGGCCACTTGATACTTGGGTCATCCCTGATATGACGAATAATTGTTTCATGGGTGCATTGAAAGGGGTATAGTTTTGAAACTTACTCGGGGGGAGGTTGACCAGTGGCCTGATTCCTTGAATTGTCGTTGCTTTCTCCCACTTTGCGGCCTCTATCTTCCCGAGGTGTTTGAGGTTGTTCCCTCTTTCTCTTGTCGGGTTGTGAATTGGGCACGGCATCTCGTTCTCGCTTGGCGTTGAGGGTATCCTCAGCATTCATGTGTTGTTGTGCCTTTACCATAAGGTTGGCCATGCAGGTAGGAGGGTTCTTGGATAGAGAAAACAAGTGTTTTGAGGGCAACAACCCAACCATTAGAGCAGCAATGATCTTCTTCTCGTTGGCATCATCAACTTGTAGAGTCTCTCTATTAAATTGGGACATATAGTCCTGTAGAGACTCTCCTTTGCTTTGCTTGATATTCATGAGATAAGTTGTCAGCTTCTGATGCCTTTGACCACTGATAAAATAGCCAACAAATTGTTGGCTTAACAGTGAAGTTTGATATGTTCCCAGGCTTCAACCGGTTGAACCAAATCCTGGCAAACCCCTTGATTGTAGTTGGGAATACTCAACACATAATTTCATCAGGGGCCGCCTAGAGGTTCATGTGCATCTTGTAGGCCTCCAAATGATCCAAGGGGTCTCTATCACCATCGAACATCTTCATTTGCGGCGGTTAAAATATGTTAGGGAGGGGTTAAGCCATAACATTCGGGGCGAATGGGTAGTCCGTCCTTTGATTTAGCTAGTCAATGGTGGCTGGAGCTTTTCCTTTCAAGGCCTCATTCATCATTGCCATCTCCCTCCTTACATAATCTATTTTCTCCTCCTAGGAGCCTGGGATGTGACCCTTTCCTCCATGGTGACTTACTTCTCAAAACCAGGAGGCTATAGTTCTTACTACTTTGTCGTCATGTTCTTAGTCATGGCTCTTGGCTGGAAGGACGTGAGACCCTAGTTGTCCTGCATCACCGTCGCTTGGTGCACCCCTCCAGCCTCTCAGTTCCTGCATAATTTCCTAGTTCTGCTCCATCAACAGTTGCATGTTTGCTGTTAGCCCATGAATCTTCCGCTCAAGCACATCCACCCTTGGGGTTTCGTGCTCCATCAGAGACGGAGGTTTCCAATCCGTTGACTCCATTAACCTGGTCATGTTGAGCAGCCATCAACTTGGTTTCAACCATGCGGACTTTAAGTTCTGTCGGAAGCAAAGCGTTTCTTATAGATGGCGCCAACTAATGGCGTATTGGATGAGTAACCTCCTTTACACCAATTAGATGGTCCACTATCGTCTCAGGTCTTCGGTGGGCCGGGCCTTGCACACATGAAACGAGAAAAGGTTAGATAGCTAGCATCTACAGGGTGTCGGCTTCTAGCTCTCCGACAATTAAGTTAGGAAAACAGGGGGATTGTAGGAAGTGAAACTCTCTTCTATTAGGGTTTCTGATCTCTCATACCTGGAGGGTGAATTGGTGCACTTACTTATAGGCTCGGACAGGGGTGGATCTTGCATGTCATTTTCCTCCTCATTATTGCGTGTCACTTTCCTCCCACGTTCTCGCATGTCGCTTTCGTCCACGTCTTTAGGCATGTCTTCTGCTCTTTCTATCCTTTTCTCAAAATTGGTAGGCTTGCTGCAGAGAATATGCGATTCACATAACAGTTTCCGGATCATGCTTATCCTTAGGCTAGGCTGTCGGGGTTTTGGGTTATATCTGTCTTCTTAGTGAAGTAGTAGGGGTGTCTATGTTTCTACACGTCGAGGGACCCTGAGTCCCGGGGGTCTTTAAATGTCAAGTCTTTTGGGCTGTGGCCCGGGTTTTTCTGAGGTACCCGAGGACGAGTGTAGAAGCGCACTTGTGTTTTATTACCAAGGGTCTTGAAATCTGGTTAACTTGGGCCTGGGTCGATCTCTGTTGGTATTATCCTCCGCGTCAATCCACCCGGAAATGGTGTTGATTTATTGAGATTGGTTAGTGGGGCCTTTAGATGGTTCTTCCCCATCAGAAACTATGCTCCATTGATGAATAAAATGTGATATAGGAATGTTTCCTTCCAATTCCTTTGAAAGAACCAATAAAGTATTATAGTTAGATCAATAGGGTTGGTATCTTTTTATACAAGGCATTTTACACAGAGAATGATTGTCTGTTTTGAGACAGACCTCTAAAGGCATGCCATTGATTGACACATGATGTGTTTTTGAATTTGA
>JAOXJP010040267.1:0-15004 GCA_025762735.1 Platanus orientalis
GTGATCTCCATCATCTTTTGGCATCATCTCCATTGGTAGGCTTTGTTAATGGGCTTTAAACTTCAATTGGGCTTTTTTGTGAGATCCTACAAGAGAAAATACATAATTTAATATAAATACACTTAAAATTAATGTGATAATGCTCATTTTGATTATGATAATTACGCAATTTTAAGCAATTATCATATATATATATGTGTGTGTGTGTGTGGGGGGGGAGGATTTATTATTCCCAAAACAATATGTTCTTTCATGTCGCCACACCACAAGTTGACACGTGGTGGTTTTTTGAATTTTGTGCCTCTTTTAAATAGGGAACAAATGTTCATTCGAACACTTTTTTTATGGTTTTAACTTTTAATCCTACAAACCCCATTTTATTAGTACCTACTTTTTTCATTTGAAAACTGTTTTTACAGTTCTAACCTTATACATCTCACCTTTAATGTGTAGGGACATGGGGGGACATATTGTTTTGGGTGCAATAGATCCTCCCCCCTACACACACACACACACACATCTATCTATCGATCTATCTATCTATATATATATATTATAAGTTTGACATTGTGGCTAGCTCGACTGCGCTTGAAGCAAGTGCCGGTTTCTCTGAAGCAAACTCCAATATGAAAGAAATCATAAGTCGGGCATGGTGGTTTGGAATCAATCTGCCTTGGCATCTAAGTTATACCAGTCCTATTGGAGCTCTCTATTATTCTCGGTCCTGATACCAAGTTATCATGACCCGAATCCGTGGGCCATGAAGTAGGTTGGGTTCGGATCCGTGACATGGGAATGACCCACCCTAAACCATTTATCAAATGAGAGACCAACGAACTTTATGTGTGTCATTAATCCTCTTACCTATTCACATCATTTCTCATGTAAACTAATTATCCTATTGATTTTACATCCACTCAAGTCCATTTTAACAAACACATCGCAACGAAATAAAAATAACAGTCATAATCCAAAATAAGTGCAGCAGAAATAATATGATAATCTCAAGTTCAAATATCTTAAAATCCATAATAGGGGCTTCAACATGCCTATGAAATAATATATACAAATCCCTGCCCAAAAGGGCATATCCAAGGTACTAAAATGATATACATCTTCAACAAGTAAACTAAAAATAAAATGGAACATCATATCTTTAGGCTCAAAAGCCCCTACAACTTCTCACTTCGCCACATCCCAAGTGGCCTCTACAAATACATGTCCTTCAAGACTCCATATGTAGGTGGTGCCAATTGTAATAAGCTTGACAAGCTTAGCGGGAGGGTATGTAGTTTATACAACATAAGAAGAGGCAAAACAAAAAATCATAGTAGCATATATGAAGAATGAAGATAGACTAGGGAATCAAAGTAGATATGAGAGTACATCAAATTTACTAAACATATATCCCTATTATGATTTGTCCATGCACATGTCACACAAAAACCACAAGAGAGTCCAAAGTGAACCAAACTGAATCTTGTATATGCCATATACTAAGTACTTCATGCCACATGTCAACCCATAATGGGTTTCTATCACATAATGAAACATAATGTAAATAAAACATGAAAGATCTCCATCCAATCAAATAATATAATCCATGTGAGGGTATCTAACAAAACAAATAACATAACCCACATAAGAGTCTCCGACAAAATGAATCACATAACCCGCATAAGGGTCTCCAATAAAACATATCATATAACATATATTAGGCCATTAGGGTCATCTTCACCTATTAACGTGACCTGGTGATTGGATACCTAATGGCACCATTTATAAAGCCTAGTGACTAGGAATCATATATTGGACTACTAGGGTCATCTTCACCTATTGATGTGACCCGATGATTAAGTACTTAAAACCATAGAGACTAACCCACAAAGGGGTCTCCAAGCCCAAGAAGGGAAACTCACATAGGGGTTTATGGGCTACGTCTAGCTAACCCATATAAGGGTCTCTGAGGTTATAAAGACCATGTACATATAAGGGTTACAAGTACCAACCTACTTAGGGGTCTCTAGACCCCAAAGGGCATATTCCTATATAGGGGTATCATATCATATCTTCATGCTCAAAGCCCAAAGCCAACACCATGAATATGTAAGGTTGGCTTGAATTTTATACGTCGACCCTATCCTCTGTTAACCTCTGCCGATGGTCAAATAGGTAAAAACATCAACGCCGAAAGTGATTTTCACTTTTTGGGGGCATGTGTAAATCACTTCTGACACTGATGTGGCCGCCTCTTAACCTCGGGGGAGATTAGCATCAGTGTAGAAAATCATTGCCGATGTAAGATAAAGTAGATATTATATAAGTATGTCATTTGAAATATTCACATGTTCTATCTCATGAAGAGTCCAAAGAATGAAGTAGTAAATCACATGAAAGGGACCACATGCCAACATGCAAGTAGAGATGATTAACCCAAATCTATGGACATATAGGATGCTTATGAGTGTAAAATCATTTTATGCCAATTTTTCACAGCGGTTAAAAACCAAGTATCTTGAGTTCTTTAAAACTCGTGTGGAAATCCAAGTAAAATCCCTTTGAAATCATCAGAGTAAACTATGGTAAAGACAACCTACTCATGCCACCACAAGCTCTCAAATCATGCAAAAAACCTGAACTATTTACACATAAATGCTAAAATCCTAACATGAGAATCCATAGAATATCACAATTTTCAATAAACCAACATGTATTTGAAGGAATTTATCAAAAAAGAATGACAATTTCATGCAAGGAATCCAAAGGCATCCATGAAACATGTAAATAGTAAGGAAATTATGTAGAAGACATTTTATCAAACATGTAAAGTGCAAGAATTAATGGAACTCAACAAAATCAACGAGGAACCTAATCTTCACCATGATAAACATTCCAATTCATACAACTCATATAAATTAGGCTCTCAAACTTCATCACATAGAATAGATATCATCCAATCCATTCCACAAGAACTCTATCATAAGAAAATAGCTTCATAATTTAAGAAATCAAGGAAAGACAAGGAAGTCACAAAATAACATGCTCATAAGGAATATATATAAATCCACCAAATCCAAGATCATTTTACGTAAAATCTAAGATCCTACGAAAGGAAAGTGTGCATAAACAATATATTTACTCACCAAAATAATTCTACTCTTGAGATTGAAGAGAACCCTCCACCCAAGGTGTAACACCTCGCATTGCACTTAAGGGTAAAACTATAATTTTATCTCTTAATGATAAAATAGTCATTTTACATATTTAGACAAAAGTTAGGGTGATTTAGGAACCCTTTGAAGCAACTTAGAAGTATAGAACCCATGTTGGACCACAAACTATTCAAGTTCGGAAGTTTTTCCAAGTGTGCAATTGGGGTAACTTCACTGGAAAACCTGTATCAATCTTGAGACAATTCGAGTATGAGCCATACACCATTGGAAAGGTCTTTGAGTCTAGTTTCTAATGCATTAAATGGTGTATAAATCTAAGTTTTCCAAATAAAGTTATATTCATTTTTCTCGTGAGGGTTAAAGCTAGAAAAAAAAAACTAGTCTAGGAACCACAATTAGTCGCTTATTCTAGGGATTGGTCTTGGGGGGTTCCCGCAATCAGTCTAATATTCCCGGGATGTGTCCTAGGGGGTGTTTACAATCGGTCGCGTATCCTGTGATGGGTCACAGGGGGTGTCTGGGATGGAACCTTAATCTCAAGGATAAGTCCCTGAAATTCCAATGTATAAATCCTAGAGGGGGTGAATAGGATATTTAAAAATTCTTTTTAGATTACCCCAAATTCAATTATTGTTTAATAAATTAAATTGATCCCGGAGTTTAATTGTAATTAAATTATGAATATGTTATATTGGATGAGTGCAAAGCTTGACAATATAAATGATAAATAGAAAATCAAACTACAAGCAATCACAATGTACACAAGATATATAGTTGTTTGTCACAACAGCCTACATCCACTCTCAAAAGCTCACCATCAAAATAAATAATTTTATTAAGATTGATAGTATTATAATCAAGGCTAAAATTAACAAAAAGCCTAATCTACTTGCCAAGTAAGCTACACCCGGTGTCTCTGGCGAGTGTCGTCTATGGTCTATTCTTCTAGTGTTTTTGGTGGAAGAGCTATAGATCTACATTACCGGTGTCTCCGGCAATAGTGCCAATTCTCCTGATGTCTCCGACAGGAGAGGTTTTAATACTTTTATTAAAATTGAAGGCAAGAATTACCTCTTTGATAATTGGTGTTGCCTTGTATACAAGATGGGGTTGCTCCTCCTTGAGCAAGATGTGATTATAGCCCCCAAATTGCTACTTGGTTGACTCCTCAAGTTATTTGAGCCAACACCGGTGGGTTGCTCCTCCTTGAGTAAGATATGACACACAATCCCACACTTTTTCTTCTTAGGTTTCCTTTTGGACAACCCTTATAGCCTACCTCCAAAAGATATGTCTTAGCAAGGTTGGAGAGGTAGCAATGGAATGGTCAAATGCCTTGTAATGCCTTCTAAAAACTTATAAATGCTACAAAGACCTTCGAATCATCCCTCCATGGTCCAGGAAGGTCTTAAGACCTATGGAACCCTTCGTTGGACCCTTGATTCACCTAGACTACTTCACATTACCTATTTTACCTTGTGTGAGTTTGGAGTAAGTTGTGAATCCGTTGGGATGATTTGCCAACTCCCGAATTGACTTATTGAGGCTTTCTTGGCACTTGATGATGATCTTCATTATGCTTGAACCTAAGAACCTCCTAGACTCTAAAATAACTCTATTGATGACCTAGTCTATACAATACATGTATTTTAGAGTTCATGAAATTTATAACATATTATATTTACAATCCTAACATGCCTAGATTCTAGAAAAAAAAAGGGGATTCCTTTCCCATTTCGCATAGAATCTTTTAGGAAAGACTAATCTTGTACAAAGACTATTATATAACATTATTTTTCCTTAAAATAAATTAGATTACACCTAAGAAAGGAATAGTTAGAGAGCTTAGGAGACATAAGAAGATTTCACCCCCAATTGAGTAAGTTTAACCTCCAACCATGGAAAAGATGTTAGAATAACTTAATTTCTTCATAGATCTTTTTAGTTTCATTTAATGTTAGCTCTATATCATTTTATAGAGAATATAGAGAAAAGAAAGGAATTTCTTCTTCAAGATCTTCTTGGTAAGTAGAAGAAGAAGCTTGTGGTAAGTAGTTACACAAAGCTTACTCTCTTTTTGGTTGTTCTTAGGCTTTTAGAAGTCTTGTAATGGTAAGATCTTGAGTATGAATATTTTCTCATATGTTTGTAAAGCTTTTTTGCTAGGATCTTAGAAACCCTACCTCTTGTAGTGATTTATGATGAGATCTTTCAATTTTTGCTAGGATCTTAGAAATCCATATTTTATACTACAAGGAAAAGTGGATTTGCATGTTATTTATATGTATTTCCTTAAAATGATGAATCACATGCATTGTGAATGTTTGTAAACTAAGATTTTACAACTCTATAGTTTCATGAAGGATATTAATGGATGATTTACTTGATTTTTCATAAGTAGTATGATTATTTGAGTTGATGATGAATATTTCTTAAATATGTTGGTTAAAGGTGATGCTAAAAGATAATTATGAAGTATGTTGATCTCCATGTAATGATACTAGCATGTTGAAGTATATAAATTTTTTAAGAATTGTTATGTAATGATTTAATTGAGTTATGAATTGAGATTGTAACTGATTGAAAAACATGTATAATATGTTAAGTGTACCTATTGTACACTGTTTGAAAGCGTATTAGTATGCAAAATTTCATAATTTCTTAATGATTAAGTTATAGAATGATTTTTTGTTATTGCATATATCGCTAATCATGCTAGTAAATGTATGGTCTAAAGTTGTATGTCTTTTATGATACTGGTAAATGCCTATAGTGACCAATTTCTTCTCTATTACTATGTTAATGAATGTAGCATGTGATAATATATATTCTTATATCATGATCAAAGAATACTCTATGTAGTGATAAGATATAGTAAGTTGGTCATGAACTAATGGGGAATGAAATGGGTAAAAAGAATTAAGGTACATAAAAGAAGATATGTAAGAATGGCAAAATATAAAGGTGTCATTATTATGGATAAGTAAAGAATGTATTAAGAAGATCAATGTCATACCATTGGGGATATAATACAATGTACAAATGAATGTCAATGTTCTGCCATTGGGGATATAATAAAATGTGCAAATGAATGTCAAGGTCTTGCCGTTCGGGATATAATACAATGTGCAAAATATAATCAAGTAAAGAAATGGTCATGGTCCTACCATTGGGGATACAATATAATGTGCAAATTAATGTCAAGGTCCTGCCATTAGGGAGATAATACAATGTTCAAAATATATTCAAGTCAAGATATGGACAAGGTTCTTCCATTGGAGATACAATACAATGTGCAAATGAATGTCAAGATCTTGTAATTGGGGATACAATACAATGTGCAAATGACTATCAAGGTCCTACCATTTGGGGATACAATACAATGTACAAATTAATGTTAAGGCCTTAGCCATTGGGGAATAATCCAATGTGCCAAAGTGTAAATTAATGTTAAAGGACCCACCATTTAGGAAAAAATATATAAGAACATAAGAAAAGTTATAAGAAAAGAAGTTATGCGAAGAAAAAATGAAAAATCCATAAATCATATAAAGGAATAAAATATCAAAATAAGAAGTGAAAGCACGTAAGCTTCAAAAGTGATGAAAAGTTCATCAATTGTGTAAGGAAAATAAAGTCTGTTGCTATTAGAGAATAATACTATGTGCCAAAGTGTAAGAAAGTTTAATAAAGTAAAAGTACAGTGGAAGAAAATGAAATCTTATGTAAATACATGTAAGAAAAGACCCCATTATTAGGAATTTGAAACTATATTAAGAAAAATGAAAAGTATATAAGATACATAAAATGAGTGAAAATCATGATAAGAAAAATAAAAAAGTCTATAGAAAAAAGAATGTTAAGAAGAGAAGAAAAACACATAAGCGTAAAAACCAAACTAAAGTTATAAGTCTATGTAAAAAAAGAAAAGTATTAAGATAAGAAAATAAAAACATCTAAGTTTAATAAGTAAGAAAAAAGTTCATAAGCTATATAAGAAAGAAAGTTTCATGAAGGCTCCGTTTGTTTGCTCGTAAAAGGACCTGAAAACAAAGTTTTCTTTAGCAAATTTTGTTTGTCGGTGTTTGTTAAGTTGTAAAATAGACCTTGACAAGTAAATCTTTGCAAATGTGTTTTTTTTACCCCCTTACCAAGTAAACAACTTACGCCCAAATCGGTCGTGAGTTGCTTCCACGGTAAAATCACAAGTGCATTGTATCCTAACTGCTAAAAAGGAGAAGTGCTCATCGAAGAGAATAAGGTTTGTCTTATGCTCCCCTTTCTCTTCTATTTCTTCCTTCTCTTCATTTGTGATTGGTTTGTCTTCTCCTCCCCTTTCTCTTTCTTTCTTTTTTTCTTTTCTCCCCTCTTCTCCAATCACAGTTGTATATCCTTTACAACTCCTCTCAGCATTTCTAATTCTCTTCTATAGAGATATTTCAAGAATTTAGGTTTCTTTATTTTGGTTTCTTGCTTGCAAGATTTGGGAATTTAGGGTTTCAAATAGAAGAAGATGACGTAGAGCAGTAAGTACAGTAGTGGGAGCATTACGAACTTTCATTTACCAGACGAGATCTTATCTGTGATTCCGAAGAATCCGTCTGATTAGATCGATTTAGCGAGGAAGATCACGTCCATGGAGATTGTGTCACAGGTGTTAAATCTTGAAACGAAACTGGACAGATGTGGCAAAAGATATTGGAGAAGGATCGGCAATCGAGTTAGAAGAGAAGGTCTTGCGGCTCGAATAGGCATTTCAAGAAACCAATGAGCGGTTGAGGGACGTTCTCGAGGAGAATGTAAGGATTAAGAACGATCTAGAATTTTATTTTCATTGGGAGCACACCTTTATATCTCTATACTCTATATGCATGTGTGAGTTTGAAAATAAATAACTCTAGGTATTGTTTTTTGTTTAAAAAAATCAGTGAAGATAATGTGATGAATGAGATATGAGATCATTGAGGGAGAGAGAGAGAGAGAGACTTTGTACATGGGGATGATGGTTATGTTTTTTATTTTTTATTTTATTTTTGGGTTCGAGATAGGAGGTAGATGTTTTAACATATAGAACCAAAACTTCTCGGTAGGAATTTAAATTCTATAATTAAGATCTTTAGTAGTGACATAAGTAGCAATAACATTAAAATGCTATATGAGAGCTTCTGTTTTCTAAAATCTTTCCTTTGGCACCAATTTCTTCACATTATCCTTATTGAACCAATTTTATAAAAAAAATTAAAGAAGTGATTATAATGAATTTTTTTTAACATTTTCCCCTATAAAATTTCGTTTGAAACAAATGCTTAAAATTTTTGTAGAGTATTTTACAACCTTTTTTATGAGTTCAAACAAACGCTCGAAAACGCAACAGAAGTAAAAGTTTGTTTTACCTCCATTTTATTTTACCCCTCGTCAAAGTTTTACGAGTAAACAAATGGAGCCGAAAGGAAAAGAAAGTACATAAGTTACTAATAGATGAAAGCTCATAATCTTTCGAAAAATATAAGTTCCTAAATTATGTAAAAAAAATAAATAAATGTATGATAGTCCTCCCATTGGGATATAGTTCAATACTATGAAGATCAATGAAAGTGCTAAATGATTAATGAAAAGTGATAAGTAAATATTAAGATAAGGACAATGAAAACTAATAAGTGATAAGTGAAGACATGATAAATGATAAGTAACAAGTAATAATATGAATGATAAGTATTAAGGTAATTATAGACTTGTTGAATATAGAAGTAAAATTTCATGTTTCATTATGCAAATGTGTTGTTATGATTGTCAATTGCTTAAAAATAATGCATGCCTAGCTTGAAATGGTTTGTATATTCATATTCATATTAGGAAAGTGAAGTTTATGCATGCAAAATGAATAGAAATGCTCATTAGGATGTACACTAGGTATATTTACTATAGATAGATTAGAAAATATTTATCATACAATTGTAACTTGTAAGCACATATTGTTATGTATGTTGTCATGTAAATATATGAGAAGAATGTCATGTATAAGTAGAATCATGTATATTACCATATGTATATATTAAAAGAATTTCATGTATAAATAGAACCATGTGAATTGTCATACATAATTCTTACATAACAAACCATGATGATGAGTGTATAGATCTTATGATGATTTGTGTACACTAGTACATGTCTACATGTTAGAAATTGATATGTATTCTAAATAGAGATATATTCAGTATTTTTATATTAAAAGATTTATGTTTTATCCATTCGATTTTTGTAGTACATTTTATGTACCTACTTACGAGTTATGGATCTCATCCATTCAAACCATTTTTTAGGTGTGATTTAGTGCATGTGCACCACTTGAAATATTTTGAGGTCGAAAGGAAGGCATGCAGCAAATGCATTTATTTCTTATTAGTTTCAGTTTTCTTTAGACTATATTTTGTGTTAGACCTTTTGGGATATATTAAGTTTGAAGTTCGAATTTTGAGACTTATAGTATTATATTTGAGTCATGATGATGGAGGTTTTAGCTCCTGTCGATGATGGGAGATTAGTGATATGATAGTTAATATGTTTATACGTTATGGTTTATTTTCATTGCACATTTAGGATTATGATGTTAGTGATAGGATATTTTTATTCCGCTATGCATGTTATGTTAAATCTAAAGTAAAGGTAAAAGGCAAAACAAATTGTAGTGATTAGAATATAGATCCAGTTAGTAGCGACCCATTTTCATGCCTAAATAAAGTTATAAAATTTGGGGTCATTATATAAGGTTTTTTTCCTTTGTCCAAAGCTTCCTTCTCTATAAGCAAACAAGGTATTTCATGGTTAGAATACATAATCTAAGGTAGAAAAATAGGAATCCATACTCATTTATGCTAGATCTAGAAAAAAATACTTAATCTAGCATATTTTCAAAATTGAGAATGAAACTTACCAAATTGGGAAAAACCTTTCTTTTTCTCTCCCAAGCTTCTCTAATCCCTCTAAGCTTTACTTTTTTGTTTTAAATGACCTAAATGAGTGTATGAAAGTGTTATAACTCGCCCAAGATGAGATATCACAAGTGTGGGGGCCTAATGGATGAAAGCCACATAAAATATACTTTTTGAAAAATTCAGCATTTCCATGTGTAATCGATCATGAGATCCATGATCAATCATTGGCCTTCCAAAAGTTACCCGAGGGCATGGCCCCTTCTCTCGTAATCGATCTTACTAAAATCTTGATTCTGTGATTAATCATGAGACCTATGATCGATCACACTCGAGATCCGTGATTGATCACACTTCTCCTAGAAAAATCCTACACTGACACTTTATAGGAAAATTGGCATAACGTCTTGTAGAAAACTTAGAATCATGTACAGTTTGATGCATTAGAAATTAGACTTGAAGACCTTTCCAATGGTATATGGATCATACTCAAATTATCTTAGGATGGGTACAAGTATGCTTATAAAGTTACCCAAAATACACACTTGAGAAAACTTTGGTAGTTGACAAGTTCATGGTTCAACTTCGGTTCTATACTTCTAGCTTTATCTAATGGGTTCCTAAACCACTCTAGGGTCTGTCTAAAATATGTGAAATAACTATTTTACCTTTATGGACAAAAATTACATGTTTTTCCTTTAAATGCAACATAGGGTATTACAGCAGCACCATGTGATTGCTAGGGATAGAAATGTTGAGCATGGAAATAGTGCATTAAAGCAGTTCAGGAGGAGGGGGCCATATGAATTTAGAGGCTCCTTGGATCCATCAGAAGTGGAAGCATGGCAGATGCAGTTAGAGAAATTTGATGTAATAGGTTGCATCGAAGTTCATAAGGCCTATTTTGCAATCTTCATGCTTAAGGGAGAATCTAAACACTGGTGGAGAGCTATTAAAGAGACCTTACCACTAGAGGACGAAAAACCACTCACTTGGGGTGTTTTCCTCAAAGCTTTCTACAACTACTACTTTCCACACAGTGTTTGTGGTGCAAAGGAGATGGAGTTCATGGAACTCATTCAGGGAAACATGATAGTTTTGTAGTATAAGGCCAAGTTTATGGAACTGACCAGGTTTTCTCCCCACATCTCAACAGATGATGAGAGAAAAATTATGAAACTTTAAAGAGGATTGCGTCTTAGTATTAGGGTCCACATGTTGGCTTTGCGGTTTAGTACTTTTGCTAATGTGGTTGAGACCATTATGGTGGTTGAAAAGAAGGTTAGGAGCTACAACAGATTCAAGATCAGGGAAAGAAGTGTCATAGAAAGGATGGATTCAGGAAGACTAATGACAATGCCAAGACCTCCAAGAAGGTAGTGACTGTGACTAGGACCTTGCATAACAGGGTTGCTTGTCTTTACTATGCAAAGACATATACAAGTGTTTGTTATCTTGAGACAGGTGTTTGCTTTAGATGTGGGAAGGTTGGTCATGTGATTAAAGACTGCCTAGTAATGAAGAATGAACAGGCGGCCAAGCCACGGGAATTTGAGACTAAAGATACAAAGGCGAGTCTATGCGGTTATTGAGAAGGATGCAAAGGCATCCAATACTGTGGTGACAGGTATTTTTTGTTTATTTTCTCATAATATTAAATTACTTGTTGATCTTGGATCCACACACTCATTTATGTCTACTAAACTTGTGATAGACATTGGTGTTATACCAGAACCATTAGATTATAATCTAGTTATATCCACTCCCATTATTAAGACTATGATTGTTGAACAAGTATATAAGTCATGTGTAATTAAGATTAAGAAAATAGATCTATTTGCAAATCTTATTCTATTGGATCTATATGATTTTTCTGTCATCCTAGGCATGGATTGGTTAGTCATTCGTCATATACTAAAGTGGATTGTTATAGAAAGGGGTGACCATTAGTATCCCCAATCAACCTGAATTTATATTTAAGGGAATACACAGTTTTCCTAATATTACTTTTTCCTTGCGAGCAAGAATATTATTGCAAAAAGGTGGATTAGGATACCTAGCTTATATTAAAGATGATTAGAAGGATGAAGTACAAATTGGAGACATATCTGTTGTTAGAGATTTCATCGACATGTTTCCTAATGATCTTCCTGACTTGCCTCCAGATAGAGAGATTGAGTTTGCAATTGAGTTAGTGGAAGGCACTAAGCCTATTTCTATGGCACCATATCAGAAAGCGCTAGCTGAATTGAAAGAGCTTGAAGTGCAGTTGTAGGATTTGATAGATAGAGGTTCTGTCCACCCTAGTGTTTCACCATGGGTCACACATGTTTTGTTTGTGAAGAAGAGTGATGGAACCATGAGGTTGTGCATTAATTACAGGTAGTTGAACAAGGTGATAGTAAAGAACAAGTATCCATTTCCATAGATTGATGATCTTTTCTATCAACTACAAGGTGCCAAGGTATTTTCTAAGATTGACCTTAGATCTAGATACCATCAGCTTTGAATTAAGAATGATGGTATACCTAAGATTGCCTTCCATACCAGGTATGGACATAATGAGTTCCTAGTTATGTCTTTTGGACTGACGAATGCACCTATCGTCTTATGAACAAGGTGTTTAGACTTTATCTAGATCAGTTTATCATTATATTTATTGATGATATTCTAGTTTATTCAAAGAGTTTAGAAGAACATGAAGAACATATAGAAATTACACTGCAAACTTTGTGGGACCAAAAGTTTTATGCCAAGTTCAACAAGTGTGAGTTTTGGTTAGACAAGGTAGATTTCTTGGAACATGTGTTCTTAAATTATGGAATTTATGTAGATCCCAAGAAGATAAAGGCAGTGGCTAATTGTCCTAGACCTACGAATGTGACTGAGATTTGTAGTTTTTTGGGATTAGTTGGTTACTACAGAAGATTTGTAGAAGGATTTTCTAATATAGCAGGACCATTGACTAAGCTGACGTAAAAGAATTTCAAGTTCGACTAGAATGAGACATTTGAGCACAATTTCCAATAACTAAAGGACCATTTGGTTTCTGCACCGGTCCTTACGCTTCATCTGATATAGAAAAAAATATTTAATCTATAGTGATGTATCCATAAAAGGTTTGGGTTGTGTTTTGATACAAGATGGAAAGGTTATTGCCTATGCATAAGATAGCTTAAACCTTATGATCATAATTATTTAACACATGAGTTGGAGTTAGCTGTGGTTGTTTTCACACTAAAGATATAGATGCATTACTTGTATAGAGAACCTTATGAGATTCATACAAATCACAAGAGTAAAATTTTATTTTCATAAAAAGATCTAAATTTGGGATAGAGAAGATGGCTTGAATTGATTAAGGATTATAATTGCACTGTCATTTTTTATCTAGAAAAAATCAATGTAGTTGTTGATGCATTAAGTTGAAAATCTTCTAGCGATTTAGCATGTGTTATGACACACCTTATAATACAGTTTGTGTTGAATGATAAGATCAAGGAAACTCAATGTTTAGATCTCTAGATTCAGAAAATTTTAGAAGAGGTTAAGAAATGACAGAAAACAAACTTTGCAATTCAAGGAGATGATTCTTTATGGTATGGTAAAAGATTAGGTGTACCTAAAAGAGAGATCATGGAAGAGGCACATGAAACAACATACTCAGTTCATCCAAAGAGTACAAAAATGTACACAAATCTAAAGGAGTATTATTGGTGAAATAACATGAAGCGAAAAATTGCAGATTTTGTATTAAAGTATTTTATTACTCAATTTGTAAAAGTAGAACACCATAAGCCAACAGGATTGTTACAACCATTGGAAATTCCTAAATAAAAGTGAGAACACATATTGATATACTTTGTTAATGGACTGCCAAAGACCAGGAAGAGACTTAATTCTATCTGGGTGATTGTGAACCAACTAACTAAGTTCGCTTATTTCTTACTCATTTAGGTAAATTACTTACTTAATAGACTGACGAAGTTGTACATTGATGAGATTGTAAAACTACATGGTATTCTAGTTGGGATAGTTTCAGATTGTGATCTGTGATTCACTTCGAGATTCTAGAATATCTTATAGCAAACTATGGAAACTAACTTCAATTTTAGTATGGTTTTTCATACGTAATTAGATGGACAGTTATAAAGGACCATACAGACTTTGGAGGACATGTTGAGAGCTTACGTGATTGATTTAAAAGCAAGTTGGGATGATCATTTACCATTGATCGAATTGTCTTACAATAATAGTTATCAAGCTAGCATACAAATGACACCATTTGAAGCTTTGTATGAAAGAAAGTGCAAGACACCTATATGTTGGGAAGAGGTTGGTGAAAGAAAGTTACTTGGATCCGAATTAGTTTAGGTGAGAACGGAGAAGATCAAAGTTATCCGTGACATATTACTTGTAGCACAAAGAAGGCAGAAAAGTTATGTAAATCAAAGAATGGAAGAACTTGAATTCTAAATTGGAGAGCATGTATTTATGAATTTATCACCATCAAATGGGTATTATGAGGTTCGAAAAATAAGGGAAACTAAGTCTCAGGTCCATTGGACCGTTTGAGATTTTGAGGAAGATGGGTGATGTTGCTTATGAATTGGCGTTGCTACCAGATTTTTCACATGTCAACAATGTGTTTCATGTATACATGTTGAGAAAGTACATGTGTGATTTGTCTCAGGTGTTAGAGTTCGAACCACTCCAAGTCAGGGAGGACTTATCTTATGAAAAGCAGCCGGTTCATATTTTTGACAAGAAGGAACAAGTGCTATATTCGAAGGTGATTTCATACATGAAGGTACTATAGAGGAACCATTCGGAAGAAGAAATGACTTGGGAAAGAAATTATGAGATGAACGAAAAGTATCTACACTTGTTTCACACTTAAGG
>JAOXJP010040277.1:0-16430 GCA_025762735.1 Platanus orientalis
ACTTTGCTCGCTCCTTTCCACATTCTTGTGGGAGGCCTCAACTATCTTCAAGAAGCGCAACAATGACACCTCTATCTCTCAGGTCACTTGGTTTTAAATTTATTAAAATTAAAATTACTTAGACTTTTAAGATTGTAAATTAAAGAAACTAATTGAAATCATTGGATTCACCGATCCAACATACAACCCTAGCTATAATGACTAAACTAATATTACCCGGGAGTCTAGATCCACTACGGATCTGGTTGGAGAGGAATCCTTGAAGTCACATACCACAAGATGAGAATCAACTTCATGGGGGTAATTATTATTATTATTTTTGTATACTTACTAACACACACTCCGTTATCCACAAAGTGAGAGAATTGACCAACATACTCTTATTGTTTTACACTGGATAAAGGGTGTTCTAGTAATTGTACACACCCACTTTAGTGGTGGGTGTTCTAGGCCCTGTTTGGATATGTGCCGAGAACTCGCCTGGCATGTTCTAGTCACATCTTGCATAGGGAAAATCTGTTTGGAGATGCTCCTTGTAGCTATTCCAGGGCATAATTAGTGCTCAAGAGGGTTGTTCCGTGGCACAAAAAAAGTTGTGCGATACTATAGCATAACTTGTTCACTGCATTTTCAATGATGGAGAAAGAATCTTTGAAAAAAGGGGGGTACAACCCTATAAGCCCCTCCTTCTCACCTCCCTTTCTTCATTACTCCCAAATCCTTTCTCTTCTTCAACCAATCCAAGTGTTCCCGTCGTTTTTCTATTAGGAATTTCTGCAAGCACATTGTTACCAAAGGTGTTTTGGATATTGAGACCTGACAAAAACAGCACTTGCTGAGGACACAGCAAAATCTAGCACGTACCAAACAGGGTCTCAGTGACCACCTAGTTGCCGTCCTCTGTTGTATAAAGTCTACTAGATGCTAGTCCCACGTTAGCTTCTCAATTACATCGTCCACCTTGAAAGACAACGGACGAGCAGTCTACCTGTCATTCTCTATCTTTCTAAGGATTGTATAAATAAAGCAATTACTCGTCTCTACTAAAACCCGATGTTGTAGGAGGTTAGAGTTAATATACTTATAATATTTCAATACTCATCCCTCTCTAAACAATGAATGTGAGGGAGCTAGGTGCGACTCCACCACAATGTGTATATATATGCACACAGAGAGCCCGAGAGAATAATGTCCACGGGAAGATTTGAACTAGCAATCTAAAACTTGCTAAAACCCTAAGGTGAGAGGTTAGAGTTAATATACTTATAAAATTTCAACACATTGGTGCTTATTGTTGTAGTTTTTGAATACAACCACAGGCTTCACAAAGAAACTTCACAAGTTAATCTTTCATAGATGAGATGAATGACGATGCTATTGAATCTGTTCACCATTCTACATAATAAGTGATGAAAACTAGCTGCATTTCTCACCAGTTAATCAACTCAATAATAACAGAATAAGGAAGTGAATTTTAGGGTCTTTAGTTCAGGGCCGAACTTGACCAACAGATTGCCTATGTATCTGCTTAAGGGATCAAGGAAGTTGTGGTTTTTATCCAGCAGATTTGAGACATAAAAGTGTTATAATGTTTCTTGAAGATTGTCGAGGTCACCCAACTCATTAAGGAATAGTGTCCAAATTGACTTGAGATACAACTAGGCTCAAACTCAATTCTTGCCTCTAAAGGGATATCACTTAACGACAGAGATGAATGAATTTCTCTAGTACATAGCCTTATTATAGTCGGGTATGTAAAAACTTGTATAAAAAGAAGTTCTTTGCCTTTGAAAACGGTTCTCAATATTTCTTAGTTAAAAAGACAAGGCCACCACTCACAGATCCAAGAGGTTTTCCTTAAATGAAAACCCACTAATCTTGGTGGTTTTGATACAAGGATTCAATGCTCTCTTTTAAAGTGAACACACGATCTAAGTATTTTCTATGTATACATGTGGTGTTACCCATGATTAGGTTGGCTGAGCTAACTTGGCTTAGCTTGGTTCAAGCTTTGCTTGTCATGAACCGAACTTGAGACTTGTTTGACGCTCAAAGAGTGAGCCTCAATTTAAGCTCATTTATTAAGCGAGCCTCAGCCGAGTTGCATGAAGCTCGTTGTCTCAGTATATGGAGAATGATTGTCTGTTTTGAGACAGACCTCTAAAGCATGCCAGTGATTGACACATGATGTGTTTTTGAATTTGATGTCTTTTACTGACCACCTACTTTTTTAACTGAACACTTTTTTGGGTTCTTTTACCCCTCAAAATAAAACATGTCTGCTCATAATTCACCATATACACTACAGAGGCATTTTTATCACAGAACATTTGCTTCGTTTATTTATATTTATTATAACTTCCATCCTAAAAATTAATAATACAAAGAGTTAAAAATATTATTATTTGGATGATGTCTCCAACCATTTTCTTCTGTCTCAATATGCATGATATGATGTGTTAGAAAAAAAAATATTATATTAATTCAAAAGCTTCTCCTCTTTTAACACATGATATGATGTGCTAGAAAAAAATATATTATATTAACTCTAACAATCGTGTATGTGTAGCTTACCTAAAGAAAGAGAAGTACTATGAACAAAGCTGTCTCCTCTTTTAAATGCTCTGCATCATTTAGCAGTTATTTTCTCATACTGTGTAAGAGAAACATAGAAGAATCAGAAGTATAGTTTTTTTTTTTTTTTGTTTTTTGTTGGACTTCTTCCTTGCTTATATTTTATCGAGTTCTTTCTTTCGCTCTATTGCTTTGTTTCTCTTTAATATGGATCTTTACTAGATCTAGTCATGATTCTTTTCTTTGTCCTCGTTATAAATTAGTGAAGAATCCGGTGAAAAAGCTAAAGAAGCCTTTTAGTTAACAGGTGAAGGTTTATGGTGGAAAAGAACGAAAGGATGATCGAGTTATTCACAACATTTTGACCATGGCGAGATCTATTTGAGTTGAGAGAAAAGTTCTCCCAGTGTCTTAACAATGATCGTTGTTGCTTCTTTAATTTCCTCCACCTCATGTTCATCATCTATGTTTCTACCATTTTCGTCATATTCCATAAAGTTTACATATGTATGTATTTCGCTTTTAATAAAACTATGAATTGTGCATGTTGCAATTACTATCATTTACTGTTTGTGAAGCATATAGGGAAACATCATTGTGAGAATGAGAAATCGTGACTTTAAAGCCCAAAGCAACGTTCTAAAACATTCCTAAATGAAGCATGTTTATAATTAAACAACTCTCCAGCACTAGTAGGGTTTCGCTGTTTTCCCTTATATTCATAAAGATGATATCTCTCCCCTCGATATGGCCTCAAATAAGTAGTCATATTACTATAACCAAAGTCAATGACATAATATATTTTCCTAAGAGACATAAAATACAAAGCTTATGAGATAACAAAAGAAGATATGTGGGTGTCCAACATATACAAAATTACCACAATGAATATCTGAAGGTGGGTGTGAGAACTTCAAACTAAGTTTTCTTATTACCTCTCAAAAAACACAAGAATCATTCACAGACTCCACCCAACTGATATAAATAAATATAAATTTCATATCAAATGAGTAAGTACACATTATGTTTTGTATTGTAATTGTTTTCCTCCCTCAAAATGGAATTTGCTTATGAAGAGACACCACAAAACTGATATGGCTACCGTCAATGATAATAATACAATCTTACAAAAAATAATTTCTCCTTATCAAGAACCAAATATTTTATCATTATAAAACTATGAATTACGATACTGATTACCTTGAAATATGACCAATATTTTTGATTATTAACAATTTCTATTGAAATTGTATTGAATGATGGATGTACAATGATATCCTTTCCCAACTTTATTATAGCTTTCAATACTTGATGAAAATGATGACTTATAGTTTCTTTTGAATGTTAGAACAATTTAGCAAACATGTAGTTCAATAAATATTGTCCCAACACTGTCAAGAAGATTGCCACTTGTTGATCAACTGTAATATATTGTGAATTCTATAAATAATTTCTCGACTTCATTGTATTGCATAAGTTGATAAACACATGTTTCTCCATTTGCCACACGTCATAATATCTATCAGAATGGCCCTCCAAGACCTCTTGCACCCATTCAACACCAGTTTTCATCCCATCCTGACATGGTTATTTACATAAAAACAACTGATTGTAATCACTTAAAACATTTAAAAACATAAACTCTTCTGCTTCCTCATCCAATTCAAGTTGCTTTTTGTTGTCCATAACTGTTTAATGGAGAAGCATAAAACATTCCATCATGCATAACACTATATTTAAATATTAAAAACATTAAAAAAGTTAAACATGTAAATAGATAGCATATGGGTTATACTCTCAACAAACATATAAATATCCTATTAAACGACTTAGAACAAAAGGATCTAAAGCCTAACAAACATAAGGGTCCTATGCCCATCAAAAGCATACTAATGTCATAAAACATAACAACTTGAGTCCAAAGCCCAACAAAAAACATAAATAGGGTCCCAATGCCAAAAAATCAGTTAGAAGAGATCTAGATAGCTCTATTTGCAAATTACAAGGACTGAACCAACCCTATCTTAATATCATCTGAAACATTTATAAAAGTCTCTCTCCAGGATGGTTCTTGTAGAAACTTCAATGTTTTCACAACCTCATCGAGACTAGTAAGAACTTTCATGCATTTGGTAATAGAATAGGGATCTCTATCTTCAGTTGTTTCAACAATTGTAGATGAAGATCCTACAGTGATGGATGCTAGGCGAGCCTTGAAACATTTTGCAAATTCCTTACAAACTTCTACAAACTCTATTGGCTGTCTCTTTTCTTTTTGAGAAATAGTTGGGGTCTTATTTGTGTCCTATGAACACAAGATGCTCTAATATCATCCAAATTATTAGTAGGAGTTAGCCCATCATTTTTAGTATGTAAATCTACAATCTCATCATCTTCATTTGAGTCTGGTGAGTCTTTAACATTCCCAATGCCTCCCTCACCAGTGGTAGCAGTCTCATAAAAAATCGTTACAAGATCATTATAATGTGGACAACCCCTTTTCTTAAATTTTGTAGCTTTGTGATTATCCTGGAATTACACAAACACATAATAATATATCATATTAACTCCATTCAAATGTTAAATCGTTCATCAAATATAAAATGAACCAAATCCAATCATATATATATATATATATATCTTTATATACTCCTCTAAATATTCCTCATTAGCAGTTATTGTTTGTGTTACAACATTCCAACCAAAATCCAGTCACCCCTAGAAGCTTTTTTAATTGTTTTTAATCATCCTTTAACTTTTGAAACTTGTTCTTGAATTACAGTAATTGGTAATCAGTCCTAGATCTTTGCCAAAATTTCTTTGCATTTTACTCCATGCTTTCTTTGAAAAGGTACAAGTTGGTCTCCCACCCAAATTCACTTGTTTCACCATCAAATCAATATAAATTTCCACTTCTTGGTTAGTCCACATCATTTTCCTTCTTCTTTTTATTAGAGGCATCATTTCTTTCTGTTGGGTAAAATTTGTAGCCATTTGAAATAAAATAATTATGATTCAAGAAGCACAACACCTTCATTACGTTATCCAGTCACCATCCATTCCACTATTATGGGGATACAACGTAGTACCTCCATTTACAACAACCAACTCAGTATCATGGGCCTATAATGTAGGACCTCCATTCCATACAACAGATAAACAATAGATATTTTCAATAATTGAAACAATAAGTAAAAACAACACACACACACACACACACACACATAGGGGAGCCCCACCAAACTAAAATATTTTGTTTTCCTACAGCAACACCCTCCATCTATATATTTATATTTTTATATATTTATGCAACTAGAAAATATAATGATCGTAATAATAAATCAATGATGTTCAATTAAAAATCAAGGAAGACAATCAAATAATAAGTAACATTTTTCATATTAATTGCATAATTGAATCATATGAAAAATATGTGTTTTAGGAATGAAATGCATACTTGGATAAGGGTCTAGCCTTGCTTTGCCTCACAGAGTGAAAGCCAATATTGTAAATGCCCAGTGCTTGAAGTTGTGTTTCTTACTCCTACATACTCACCAAGATCAACAAAAGAAAATAACAGAAAAAAAGGATCTAAAGGAAATTCGCTTTAGAACCACATACCTAATGAAATGAGCTTCTTAAATTCATGTTACATAGAAACACAAAAAAAAATGATTTTAGAAAGAGCATAGTCATTCAAGCTGAAAATGAAAGAGTATATCTGAACCAAAAAATAACCATTAAAATTGAAAGAGAATATCTTAACCCATAAAAGAATATTAGCAAAAAAAATAGGTGCAACAAGCATAATCTGTAAAAATGGAGAAATCACATGGTGGATTGGGGATTCAAGAAATGGAAGCTATGAATAAAGCAGTGGTATCTAATTTCAAGAAGCTAGAACAATATACTCAAATGTAGAAATATATTAAAAGTTGTATGTTGCTTGGATTTTGGGAATGGTTACAACATCAACAACTCTTCTACAGGAAATAAACACCCAAGTGATGAAATTAAAACTTTTATTGGTAGCTGCCTTTCTAAAGACATGAACCCCAACCAGATGCTTGGTTCCCTTGGCAACTTTAAGCACATGAGCTTTAAGTAAATACCCAATTAAAAAATGTATAAACCTAGAATTGCACACTCTAAATTACCGAAGCACTCTATCAATGAAGATTGGTCCTTCCCAAATAATCGGTTAGAACTATCTTTATACATTTTCAACAAGAATAAACACTCGAAATGCAATTCTTGAACTATTTAATAACTGAATTTTTCATCAACAAGAATAAATCCTCAAAGGGATAGCTTGAGTCATCCCATAATAGGCTTGTTGCATATCTGAACCACCAACCAACAGTATCTAAACCTCTAAACAGAGTCTGCAACCACCTACACCAACTTCCTTAGCATGGGACAACCTGCACATCATTCATTAACATCACCATGAAAGGAAAACCGATAGCAACAACTAGTGGCATCATTCCTAAAGATTTGACCTTGCAACCTTTATTCCTTCATATTCAAATATAAACAGCCAACAACATCTCCACCACTTCTACCTAATTATATAGTAATTTCAGCCCAATGGCTAGCAATCAAACATGATTACTATCTTTAATTGAAGATGCTCTTATTGGAGCAATTCCATTGTGAAATTTCACTTCAAAAATCAAACTAAATCTTATATATGATTTACCCCTTCTGTAACTCAAATTAGGAAATGCCGAAGAACTTGTTTTTTCACTGGAGATTGTGTTTTTGCACACACACACACACAAAAGGAGGAAGAGAAAGAAGAGGGAGGAGGAAGAGCGTTGTGCTTAATTTCGTTTTTAGGGTTTTGGGAATAGAAATCAAAAAGAAAAGAAAAGAAACCAGAGATGAGGACGAAGAAGAAGAAGAAGGAGGAAGAGGAAGAAGAAGAAGAGAAAGAACATTGGGCTTGGTTTTGTTTTTAGGGTTTTGGGAATAAAATCCAAAAAAGAGAAAGAAAAGAAACTACAAATGAGGACAAAGAAGAAGCAAAAGAAGGAGGAAGAAGAAGAAGACGAAGGGCATACTTGTGAGTGTCAGGAGTCTCCTCCCAAAAAAGCGAGAGCGAGAGCGAGAATAGGGAGAGAAAATGGTCGAAGTGTCTTTTTTTTTTTAATTCCCAAAAAACTACTCTCACTTGTGTTTTGGAAGTGGAATTCGGGAAGAGAAATCAAAGTTCCCAAATGCAATTTTCACTTCTTTTGGAATCTTGGGAATGAAAGCAACAAGAATCACTTCTCGGGAGAGTTACCAAATGGGGCCTTACTTTCTGTTTCTCTTAAGAAAAATAAAAATTATCTGATAGAGTAGTAGCTTCATTGGATCTAATCAATTTAATTTTTATACAAATCTTCATGTTGTTTTCATTCTCAATCTAGGTTCATAGTTATTTTTGTAAAAGGGAGGATAAAACAAAGAAAAAACTTAATTCTCTTTTCATTTTAAGTTGCCTTGAAAGTTTATTTATTTATTTGTTACTATTTTTTTAGGGAGGGTGGTCTTCATAACCCAATTTTGTGCATTAAGTTTTGGAGTGGTGGAGATTATCATGCTGAAAGAACAAAGCATGTTGCTCCTTTTTAATAGGTTCACATCAGGAAAACACTTGCCTTGGCTGCAATAAAAAAGTGGCCCTTATTTCAACTTCACGTGAAAATGCATTTGTTACATATTGAACTTTATTTTTTTGTTAATGAGATTTGAATAGATATAAATATTGAAATTGACACCTACCATTCATTACTGATTAACTCCTTGGTTTCTGACTTTAGCTCATGCAAAAAAGTCAGTCGCTTCATGCATGTTCTAGATTGTGGCTATGACTTTCTTTCCGGCACTTCCACCGCTAATGCAAGCATCCATCTATAACCATTCTATACTCCACCCTCCCCTTCTCATCAATTGATTGCTATCCATTCTTCTTGCATCCATCTTGGGAGTGGAGCTATGCCGAATAAAGATTTAAACATGATTATCTATCTTCTATTATCTCACCCTCTCTGTTTCATGTTGAGGAGTCTCTTCGATGTTTCTTCTTGGAAAAGTTCGATTGCTTAGACTTCATAGTAGCTATTGGGATCTATGACTCTTTTATCTAAGCCAAAGGACTAGGAAAAAGAGGTGTACAATGAAATTCCTATGTATAGATCCTAGAGGGGGGTGAATAAGATATTTTTAAAAATCTTTTCAACTACCCCAAATTCAATAGCTTGTTTTAAATAATTAGGTTGTTCCTAATGTTTGATTACAATTGAAATATGCACGTGTATATGAATGTGTTCAATTGTATTGCATGTGAGATTGTATCAATGTGTGCAATGCTTGATAATAAGAATGACAAATTAAAAGAAAAACCACAATCAATCACAATATACACAAGATGTATAGTGGTTTAGCACAACGGCCTACATCCACTCTCAAAAGCTTACCACCGAGCCAAGTAATTTTATTAAGATTGATAGTATTACAATCAATGCTAAAATTAATAAAAAGCTTAATCTACTTGGCAAGCAAGCTACACCCGGTGTCTTTGGTAGGTGTGGTCTATGGTCTACTCTTCTAGTGTTTCCGGCGAAAGAGCTATGGGTGCACACTACCGGTGTCTCCGACGGAAGTGCCAATTCTCCCAGTGTCTCCGGTGGGAGAGGTCTCAATAACTTAATGAAAAGTTAAAGGCAATGATTTACCTCTTTGTAGGTTGATGTTGCCTTTGCACACAAGATGAGGTTGCTCCTCCTTGAGAAAGATGTAACTATAGCTTCTTAATTACTTCTTGGTTGACTCCTCAAGTTGGTTGAGCCAACACAAGTGGGTTGCTCCTCCTTGAGCAAGATGTGACATACAATCCCACACTTTTTCATCTTAGGTTTCCTTTTTGGACAACCTTTGTAGCCTTCCTCCAAAAGATATACCTTAGTTAGGTTGGTGAGGTGGCAATGGAATGGTCTTAGATATAAATTTACTTATCTAAGCATAGTGAGAGATTCTCGAAACATTGAAAGAACTATGTCTCTCAAGATCTACCGCAATGGACAAATTAAGCTTTCAAGTATATGAGATTTTAGCAAGAACCATTAAGTTGCTCATAGGGGCTCATCCTCTTTTATATTGGATGAGAATGGTGTTAGTCCATTAGATTAGAACATCCCCAAATGGTCAAATGATATTGACCATTGATTGGAAACGAATTTTTAAAGTTTAGACCGTTATACAATGTTTTCGAAACTTTGGATCGATTCTAGATCGATCTAAGTGCAAAAAACACTCAGAACTTATAACCCGAGAGTTGCTGGTTCGATCATATGAAGGCTCGGAGTGATACGTGAATCCTTCGGGATGATTTGCTGACTCCCAGATTGTCTTTTTGAGGCTTTCTTGGCACTTGATGATGATCTTCATTATGCTCGAACCAAGAACCTCCTAGACTCTAACATGACTCAACTCATTTCCTAGTTTATGCATCACATATATTTTACAGTTCATGGAATTTATAACATAATACATTTACACTAGTTTCCCACAACCCTTGATGCCCTGGGGGATTTTTGTGGGCTAACCTTTAACACCCTAGTGGATTTTTGTGGGCTATATCGGTCTTATAACCCCATTTATGGACCTAATCATTGGGTGGAATTAATAGGTGAAGAAGGCACTAGTTGCGCACCATTTCTATTTGAGATTTCAGTTTTGTCAGGGAGCCTACATGGGTCATACAGGATTTCTATTTTGTAAAGACTCTACATAGGTTACATGATTTCAATTTTGTTAGAAGCCCTACATGGGCTAATCTGTTGGATTTGGTACAAGGTGTTTTGATGATATTTGGTTGAAGAACCCTACATGGGTTGAGTTGTTTTGATCCGAGGTGTGTTTTGGTGGAAACCCTTTGTGGGTTACATGAGTTAAGAGTTGTATTAGGCTTCCATGAGCATGCATCAATTTTGAGATCTATTAGCTAAGGCAGCTTATTTGAGAGGTGCTAAGGCCTATTTATTTATGAGTATTTTTTAAGAAGAAACATTTACATTACATGTTGCACTTTCCTTATGAGTTACACTTTGTCGATTTTAGTTTTAGACTTTTGTTGATTTGGCTTATTACGTCTGCAGCCTTACTAGATTTTTGTTGTAGTAGTCGACTCTTATATATTCATCTGTTCTGATTTGGTATCATTTCATACTCGTGATATATGATTTATTCTATGGAACATTATGTATGTTCTCTCATGGGTTTTATAGCTTACATATATTTTAACCCCCTTTCAGATGACGCTCTATAGCATAGGATCCTTACCAAATTCAGTTCAGAGAGATGGTTCGTGGGGATGAGTGGGCTGTCCACGTTACTTCTTTTTATCTATTTATTTTCAGCACTCATGTATGAGATAGTCTGGGTTTTGAGACAAGATTTAATTTAGTTAATTAGTGGTTTTACTTGAGGTGATGAGCATGATGTTGTCCCATTTGGATGGCCTATTTAATAGTACTATTTAGATGCTTATGGGTATGTTTAGTTTGATGAATGAGATTGGTAGTATTTGTTATGGATATTGGGTGTTCTTGTTATATTCCACTAAGTAGTTTAAAATGTATATATTTATATTCTGCTACACTTTATGGGTGGATGTTATTATCTTATGATTATGCTTTCGTTGTGAATGTTTGGTAAATGAGGATAGTAATAGGATAAAAGAATGAAAAAAAAAGTATACACTGAAAATAAAAAAGTTAAGTAAGAAACTCTTTTCGTAAGGAAAGGGTAATGTCGCACTCTGAGATCCGTGACACCGCGCACGTGCATTTCAGCATTATTACCCCAATCTCCGTGTGCAGTTTTGGGGCATGATATAAGCATCCTTTTATTTCATGTATCTAGGTTACATAACGTCTAGAGTTCGAGGTCTACCATGCGATCGCCTAAAGAGCACTCTGGTGCTTCATCAGCTGGCGCTGTCTATGGGAAACTTTATCATTTTCAACTAAAACAATGATCACATGGTGGATACTGAAAGTCTAGTTTTATCCTAGAGGGGGGTGAATAGGATTTACAAAAAAAATTCTTTTAAATTAGCTCCCACTTAAAATTCCAATTTAGATATTATTATAGACTTTGGAACTTAGTGCACACCAAGATATAGTTCGATTTGTAAAGGTGCAATTCAATGGCAATTCTTAATTTTGATCTTTCATTAAGTTTAATTTCCTACTCTAGAGCAAATATGAAAGATTATATGAAAAATGTTATACATGCCATGTAGAGATAGAGAGAAGAGATAATTCACACCACAAGCAAACACACAACACAAGGTTTATAGTGGTTTGGCACTCGGTCCTACATCTAGTCTCAAAACTCACAAAAGAGCTACTAAATTTTATTTAGATTGAATTACATTACAATCAAGGTTAAAATTCAAAATCAACTACTCACAAAAGCAAGCTCTACTCCTAGTGTCTCCGGCAGGAGTGGTCTACAATACTGGTGTCTTTGGTGGTAGTGCTATGGTCTACACCCAGTGTCTTCGGCGGGTGCTAAAGTCTCAAATTAAATAAGAGTCAATACAAATTACCTTATAAGGTTGATGTATTGCTTGATGCACATGAAGGTGGTTGCTCCTTTGTAGAACTTGTATGCCAATAGGTTCCACCAAGCTTTCAAGAGTGCTTCTTGCTTCTTAGAGCTACCTTCAAGGGTTTACTTGGGAGTAAACCCTTCTCCTTGCTTCCCTCTTCTTGTTCTTCAAGTGTAGAGTGCTAGGGAAGCACTTAAAGGCTTTATGATAAATGCCTTAGCTTTCTTCAATCCCCTCTTCTTTTTTCTTGATTTTTGTTTTTGGTGTGTTGTTGAGTGTTAGAGATCTCTCTTGAGCTTCTCTTATACTTATAGGGGATAAGCACAATCGTGCACCATTGATTTGGCATCTACCCCAATGGTTAAAAAATCGCAAACTTAGATCTATTTTTATTTTTGAATTTCTGTGATTACGGATCAATCCGACATACTCGGATTATCCGGTGACTCAATCTGAGACACCCAAGCTTTTTTGGATCGATCCGGTAAGTAGCGAATCGATATGCTAAGTGCGGATTGATCCACCCCATCCGGATTGATCCGATTCCCCTGATTTTCTACTAGTATGCCTTGATCCTACTCCCACTCACTTAGGAATCTATATAGGAGGCATGGGTTGGTCCATAAGGCTATGTCAAGGTCTTTTAATCTTTTTAACCTTGGTCTATCATGTTATATACATTCACAAACCTTGAGCTTGATGAACCTTGAGTCTTCAAGCTTTTAAACCTTGACAATCTTTAGAATGGATCATCCTCGGCTTCAAGTGATGGAGCTCATCTTCCTTCTTAGAAACCAACACTTGATGATTAGAGACATGACTCAAAGTATGCAATGTGCTCATGCCATGCCTAATCTACCACTCCATGTATTTTATACAATATGGAATTGACAATATACATCAACAATCTCCTCCTCTAGCAATTCCATGACAAAACATAATGAAATACATGGATGGAGTACAATAAATGTATGCAATAAATTTATAGACTCCATAAAAATGCAAGAGTTACACATGTACACAAATACAACTCAATGGTGTGTCTTGAACTCTTGACCTCTTGAACTCCCTCTTGATGTGAGCTTGGGCTTCTAGTTCAAGATCTTCGCTTAGATGCTTGGTCTCATAACCCAAAATCACATTTTACAAACAATACCTTCCTCAAACCAATATAATATAGTCAAATGGAAATAAACATGATCAAACAAGCATACTCAAGCAAGCACATGAAATTTAATATAAATGATATGTATGTTTTGGTTCATTACATTAGAAAAGTTTTAAGATTACAAATTTACAACTTTAGCTCTTTTTAATTTTCTCAATAAGCTCTCCCCCTCAAATACATACTCAATGCATTTGTTCTTCTCCCCCTATATGAATGCTCATATAGAATTTTCTCTCCCCGCATGTTCTCTCCTCCTTTATCCATGACATTTTCTTTTCCCCTTTTTGTCATGAAATTGGCAATTATGAATAATAGGAAGCAAGGAAAACAATCAAAAGATAGATAAAATAAGACACAATCAAAAAGTTGTTTTCCATTCATATATTCACCATTTCAAAATCTCTAGAGATTACAAAATGTGAGAGATGTACAAAAAGTGATAAATGTATAAAGTAAATTACTCATCTTCACTATCACTCATCATCATCCTCGTCCTCGTCACTTTGTGCCCATAGGTCTAGAGGGATGCTAGGATGATGAGGGATCTTTGGAGCCATAACACGCTCTAATCTTTCCACTCAAAGCTCAATATTGTTGATCTTGTCCACCATCTTCTCGAGATGGCCAATGATGTGCTTGGACAACTCCTCGAGTTCGTTCAGGGCCTCTCTCACAAATGAGGGCACTAGGGGCTCACACTGGGGGGCAACTAGAGCTGGAGGAGCAGCTGGCTCTGCTGCTACGAGGTGGTAGAACTATAGCCTCAGAGGATCCTACTTCTAATGGAGCAATCTTCCTGTTCTTTAAGAGTGTTCCCTCTTAAAACATTTACCGGATAGTGGACTGGCCTATCTCAGCACCTTGCTTAAGGGTAGAAGCCTCCTTGACAATGAAACCCTGCATACCTCCAAAAGGTGTGTAATCATCACACTATAGGGGAGCAACTGAGAGACATTAGAGTTCCTCACCTCTGAATGATGACACGGCACATGATGGCCATAATGTCAACCTCCTTCTTAGTAAGGAGGGAATAGATGACATGCACCATCATGTCAGGCATGTCGTTGTTGTGCGTCATCAGAAAGAGGTTGTGCGAGAATATCAAATTCAACAACCTCACCTCTAGTAGGAATTTAGCAGCCTACAACTTCGCAAACCAAGTCTTGTTATCATGACCAAAGACTTTTGAAACAACTCCCTCGTCTAGCTCCTCAGGAGGGAATGCCACAACTTAGCCAGTAGGCTTGGCTATCCCAAGTAATGTGGATAGCACTGATGGATCAACATCCATCTGAACTCCATAGACCTTGGTATAAAAAGTGAGGTCCTCGAGGCTCGAGTCATGGATGTTTGACCAAAACACCTGGACCGCCTCCTCTTGCACAATCCCTTGAATCGTCATAAAGGATTCCCATCCACCAGGCACAAGCTCATACCCTGCAAGGGTGTCGAAGAGGGTTTTCTCGTGAACATGGCGCTCAATTGCTATTGGTCTCTTCGAAAAGTACTACTTGTAGTTTAAGAGATGTGAGGCATCGAGAAATGGTCCATAGTTGACTGGAGGAGGACATAAAGGTTTTTGAACTGGAAGCTTCGATGTAGTCGGGGCCTTTCCTTTGTCGGCATTCCTCTTTGGTGGTGCCATTGAAGTGATGGAACAAGAGATTTGAGAATGGAATACCAAGGAAGAATTAAGGGAGCAAGGAAAAATGAGAAGGAATGGGCATTATTCCCCTTTTTGAAGCTAACTGACTATTCATTTCCTATTGGAACTGCCGTGTCAGATTGATCTGATTATGCTGGATGGATCTAGTTAGATTTATTCGGTGGTATCTGGATCGATCTAGATGTGCTGAAAATGTCTGCTTTGTCTAATATTGAGCAGTTTTTGCATAATTGGCCTCATTCTTTTCGAGTGTTCTCTTTCTCTTATGCTTCTCTTATGGATGTGATTCCTTTATGTGAAGAGTGACTCTTCACTTTCACAACTCATGATCACTTAATCGATGCTTTTAAAGGATTCATGCATGCATTCCATGAGACACATCAAAAGAAATTGGGCATAATCAAAAGCATTTAAGAGTTGTAGAACATTAACATGCCTTTGAGGGTACTTGAAAACACTAAGGATTCCCTTAATAAGGGATCTTCTAATTAAAGCCTATGTACCATCTTTCTTAAATTCACTCCATCCTTTTGAACCACCAAGGATCTCAATACATACTAGTTCTTTTAGGATCATTTTTCTTTTATGCTAAGAGTTTATTATGATTCTCCCCAACAACACCAATCCAAGAACTTGTGGTTCTTTACTTCCTTCCATGGTTGCTTCATGTTTCTCTCCTAGGGATGCCATCTTGAGAAATCATCTACCACTACCATGGGTTTTTCTTATCTCCTAAACTCTCCAATTTTTTATTAACTGGTCAAGTCCATGTGAAGAGGTTTCTAGAGACATAGATGTCCCTATTTGGTTTGTCTCTTTGTGAGAGACTTTAACTTATTTTTCCATTTGACAACCTTTGCACATAGAAATATCAACTTAGGTCAACTTAGGCAAGCCTTTGACTGTTTCCTTCTTGCTTAGCCTAGATAGGTCTCTAAAGCTAATATGATCTAACCTTCGATGTCAAAGATTAGTCTCATCATTTTGAGACATATTACAAGCATCCAACTCATACTTGTTAGGTTTTATGACAAAGCCATTGTTTCTTGTCCTTAACCCTTTGATAGGGAATTCATCCCTACCCTTGTCCTTAATTTCACACAAGTCATTCTCAAAGCACATACCATAGCCTTTGATTTTCTTAAGGTACTTCTAAGGACTCCCTCCAATTCCATATTTCTCATGAAGTTTTCCTTCCTTATATTATTTTATCCCCCTTGATGAAAAGAAAGAAATATAGGTGGACCAAGTGATCTCGATAAACATATAGGTCCGAGATAGGAATTATCCATAATAGACATGAGAATCATGTATTATGGATCAAAATCAATGACCATTTCATAGATATATCTATTAACGTAAATGTCATACATAGGAGTATAAGAATATGCATGATAGGTCATAGAAGCATAAGT
>JAOXJP010040288.1:0-16430 GCA_025762735.1 Platanus orientalis
CCCTTTGAAAAGAGACTTACTTATCGCAGGAAATATCTCACATGATTAGGAGTCGCCACCATCCTTTTTAAAGATGTAGATGGACATCGGTTTTAAATGATTTGAAAGCTCCGACTTTGTATTGAACTTGTCGACTCTCAGAGATTCTTAGGTAAGTTGTTCATTTATGAGTTGGGGAAGGTGTTAGGCACCCCACCTCATCCGCCTTCGTGATTATCTATTTTAAACCCGTTATAGCCTAATGGTCAACTCGATTTATTAATCTAATTATCTCACCAATTGCTTTTTTATCTCACTTTGTTGAGATTAAGCAGGGAATCTACATGCCATTTTTGTCAAAATTTTGGCCGCATAACGGTTGTAATGTGGATTCCCTAGGGATGAATAGTGATCCCCATGTCACTTTCTTCAATAACATGATAGTCTACAATTTACAAAAACACTCCAAATATGGCATACATCCACATCATCATCGTTGTCCACCCGACAATCCCATATTCATCTATATCAATATTGCATCATCTTAGCTTATATACAATTTAAATAAAGTGAACTGCTAAATCATCCAAAATAATACACATCCTAACTAGATATATATGAACTAAGCTCCTTTATGTAGGTTAAAACTCCCAAAAATGTGTTATTTACCTACCAAGTCATAGTTGCACAGTTACCCTATAGCGAAAGCCTCTAGACATCTCCTAGAATAATCTAATTCCATCCAAGGGTACAGCTAGACCACGATCTCTGGCTCTCTCCTACATTCAACATAGTTTGCAATTCGTCCAACAATCTATTTTAAATGAATTGAAATAAATCAATGGGGTAAGTTAAAGAACATACCTTATTTGTGGCTTTTCACTTAACTATGTAGGACATAAGAGATTAGTAGCAAGTATTTCCATTCATTTATATGTGAGAGCAATCAAATAAATAAATAAGAACTATACCATAAACCGTAAAAAGGAAACCAAGTTTCTAGAAAGAAATGTGAGTCTATGTGAGATTTGTATGTTGGGTAAAGAATTTTTAGTTAAAAATGTATTGAAATGAACACTATTTAAAAACCAATGGCTTAAGTTACAATGCAAATAGATTATCAATTTAACACTAAGATGACCATTTTCTAAAAACAAAAAGTTAATGAATGAATGAATGAGGGAGGCTGACTTAGAATTGAATGCTAGGACTTTTAATGGAATTAAAGACCAATTCTATGCACTACAACAAAATTTGTTTTTGGCAACATATTTTTAGGCAGCATTCAGGTTTTTTTTAAAAACACTGCCTAAAATGAATAATATACAGCATTTTTGAATGGAAACGCTACAAAAAGGGAACAAAAGAATAAACAACGTTTATAAAACGCTATAAAAGCACATATAAGGTAGCATTTTCCAAAGGTGCTACCTATGTTAGTTTTATGCAGCATTATTAAATGTTGCATATAGAAATCATAATTTTTCATCATATGTTAACGCAAAAAGGACATAGATAACGCTTTGTAAACATTCTATAAACTTAAATGTAGCGTTTTTAAAAATGTTGTATATTTTATATTTTTTTGGCGTTTCTAAAGCGCTGCCTATTCTCTGCTGACTCTTGCCCCTTTTAGGGCTTTTTCCCTTCTTCCCGCATTCACAGAGTAAAATGGTTTTTGTTCCCTCTCTCGCTCTCTCTTCTCTCCTCTCGCCTCCCTCTTTTTGCTCTCACCTTGCTCTCTCTCTCTCTCTCTCTCCCCCCTCTCTCTCTACTCTTGCCTCCCTCCCCTCTCTCTCTACTCTTTTTTCCTCCTTCCCACTTTCTCTTCCTCCTTCCTGTGTTCTATTCCTCTTTCCCGCATTCTCTTCCTCCTGTGGTTCTTAATGAAACCTGACGTTAGGGTAGGATTTGGTAGCTAGAGTTTTTGCTGGGGTTTATAAAAATAGGGGATTTAGGGTTGTTCCAAGGATTAAGAAGACGACGCTGAGCAATCAAGAACGAAAGAAAGAGGAGGTTAGCGATCAAGAACGTGGGCACCTTAGGAGGCTAGGGTTTTTTTTTTCTTCTTATCTTCTTATAAACAAAATAAGAAGAAAAGAAAATTTTTGTTTTCTCTGCTGAAAACAAAATTTCTATTTTCCCCCTTTTAAATTTCATTTCCTTTTTCATATCTGCATGCAACAAAGCAATTTGTGGGCGAATCAGTGCAGTGAAGGCTGTTGATCATTTGTGATAGTGAAGGCTCATCTGTGAGGACTACACAGATCTACAGGGTAAATATTTATATGATTCGAGTTAATTGTTTGTGACTTTCAAACAAATTCCTAGTCTTCTTCAGTTACGGACTTTCCCCCTCAAAATTTGTGATTGTTTAAAATTTGTTGTTAAATTTTTTATCCCTTTAGTCTATTCTTTTGGAAGGAAACTATTTTTAGACTCCAGTCCTGCAGCTTCCATGGACACTACTATTCATGAGGTATCTCACTTGAATTTAACTTAAGCTTTCGCTTGGTATACCCAACTGCAGTTGGTTTGAATCCTTTAAGTAGATTTGTTTTGGTAGATTCTAAAGTTATACATCCCTCCTTATGTCTATTATCTTTTAAAATTGATATCTTCTATTGGAATAGGATAATACATAAGTTAGATTAGCATGTGCCTAAATCAATGATTATGTACAAATTTTCTTGGTTTACTGTTTTATTCAAAATTCTTTTTATAAACACTTGTCCTAGCTTTATAGGTTGGGAACCTATTAAACTAGGTATAGTGGGATAATTCCCTAAGCCATGATAAAGATTGGATATCACCATGAATTGTTGTTAACCTGAGGGTAAAACAGGGGATTATGTCTTTTCTTTTCTTTTCTTTCTCTTTATAAAAGACATTTGGGTCATCTCCAGCTGATGCTAGAAAAAATAGTTCATCTTCACAATAGGTATTTCCTTCCTCGTTTCATCTGTGTATACTATGTAATGATGAAATCAAGTGTCTCCTCGTTAACTTTTCTTGTGTCTTTTTGCAGTTCATTGATCCTCCATTTGATGTATTTGAATAAAATCATCATTCAAGAAGGGCTCTTCCTGCTATTGGAGTAAATCAGATGTTTGAACAAATAAAGTCAAAGCTTCCTTGGGCTCCACAGTTTCTTCTCTGTCTCCTCCTAGAAAGGAAAAACTCTGATATCTATGGTTAGTGGATTTACCTGTTTCCTTTACCCATACCATGTAAGTTATATTTATAGGCATTGTCTAATAGTTTAGTTTATTTGATTTGTAAGGACCATGGAAATGGAAGAATCTTATGGAGTTTGGAATTGTAACTTAATGCATTGCACCTCAACGAGTTAATGATCAATACTTGACAAACGTTCTCTTGAAGATCAATGCCAAAGTGAGCTATTGTAGTCATACTTGATTGTGAATTTTACTTTCTTTTACATGTTTTGCTAATCCTTTTCATTTTATATGTTTTCTATTGGAGCAGGTCTTTATATTTTATGGAGATGGTCTCCCTGTAGTGGGGAAAGGAACTGGACGAAGAGTGATTGATAGAGTTCACTAGACTTATGACACAGAGCTAGCTGGAAAGGACTTTGCGTATGATGGAGAAAAGAGCTTGTTTACAGTTGGGCCTCTTCCCCAAAACAAGCTTGAATTCACTGTTGTTCTTGAGGGCATCTCCTCAAATAGGTACACATGTGGATTGGGTTTGGAGTTTAGTTTCAGATGTCTAGCCATATCATTTTACCTCTAGATCTAACGTGGTTGTTGCTTTGTATCTAGAACTGCTGGTAATGGCAGCCTTGATGGCAATGGAAGCCCAAATGAGAGTGATTGCAAAAGGTTAAAGCATCCATACCAATCAAAGACATTTAAAGTTGAAATAAGTTTTGTGGCAAAAATCCCAATGCAGGCTGAAGTTGAACATCATGCTGATTGGACCTTTTCTCATCAATAGATTTTCTCCATTGTCTTTCTTGACAGGCTAAGAAAATGCTCAAAATTTTGAGGGTAAAGACAAGTCCCTCAAACTCGGAATATAAGATCACTGGATTGAGTGAGTTGCCTTGCGATGAGCAATTGTAAGTTTTTGCTATTGTCATTGTATTATTATATTTCCTCTAGTAATGTTGAAAATATTAGTCAATGGGTTCCTATGCTCAGTATCCAAAATATGCTGATTGGTTCGTATAACAAGATTTTAATGTTCATTGCAATTCAGTTATTGTGATTTGTTTCATGTTTTTGGTTTACACTTATGTTGCCTGGCTCCCCCTCGTGTAGTCTTCTTTCTTTTTCAATAAATTACCTCATTTATCAAAAAAAAAAAAAAAAAAAAAAAGATTTAAGATTTCTTGAATTCTTGAACCTGTAAATTGGAAATCAGCCACAAGCCTATCATTTTCCTTATTCTTTTATCAAGAAACCTTAAAGATTCTCTCATCCCTAACATCTCTACCATAATCCCATCTTCTTTAAGTTGTAAATTGATCAAGAACACTAATTCCCATCAATTTCTATCAAGATGACCCCAAGAAACCTATACTCTACCCTGTTAACCAACCAAGAACCAGTCTTCCTTTTGTTTTCTTCCAAGAAACCATAAAGAAACATCTAGCGGCTACACCACCCTACAATCCCAACCTTTTTTTCCTATCCAAAACCCAATTTTTCTCTTTCGTGTGACAACCATAAACCCCCATAAGCCTTGATGACATTTTCAACAGTCCAAACCTCTTCATTAAATCCTTCTTGTAACCCTCCTACAAGCCCTAGATCAAGCTCACATTAGTCCCACAAAACAGCCACTGATCTCACCTTCTTTAGCAGCCCACGACTTCCCCTCTTAAACCAATTATGGTCATGACCAGATATAATAAGGCCCCATGTCTCTTTACCATCTGATCAGATATAATATATGACAATGCTTAACCAACTATGTCCATGCCCTGTTAGCCTTTTGCATTGTTCAATACATTATCTAAACTTCAAGTTCTTGAAATGCTACGGAATTAATCCTAGAGGGGGGTGAATAGGATTGTAATTTAATTAACCCATTTTTAAATTATCAAGTTGTGGTTATTAGATTCTCTTACAATATATCCAATTGAGTGAGTGTGTGTGCTTAAGTGTAACCACTTAAGGATAGTAGCAAACATGTAATAGGCAAGAGTAGTATGAAGTAAGGCAACAAAGAGACAAGCAATCACACAACCACAAGCCACAATACAAGATTTATAGTGGTTCGGCACTCGAGCCTACGTCCACTCTTCTAAAGCTCACTACCAAGCTTAGGTATATTTCATTCAGGTGCTATTACAACCTAAGTCAATATTCAAACCCTACTATTTGCTCATAAGCAAGCCAAACTACAACACTCGGTGTCTCTAGCAAGTGTGCACTACCTCCGATGTCTTCAGCGGAGGTTCTCAAGCTCCCGGTGTCTCCGGCGGAAGCAAAGCAATAGTAAAAATAAATATGAATGCAAATGAATGCAAGGTCAAGCAAATATTACCACAATATGGTTGATGTTGCTAGTTGCTCAATATGTGGAATGCTCCTTGTTGAGCTAATGTGCCTTAGCTACCCATAAGCTCCATGTACTTGGCTCTAGTGTTCCTTGAGCTCAGCCAAAGGTGAGTTCCACTAGGAAAATATGCTCACCACAACCTCTCCTCAATATTAACAATGTAGCTCAATGTGAGAGAAGAAATAGGAGAGAGAAGTGTAGAATGCTAACTACTTAAGCTTTGAAATCTGTAGGCAATGGAGGTTTACACAGTAAAGAGGGCTCTCAAAATAGTATGCCTCTTAGCCCTCTCAAAATAGCTTGGAGTGTTGGAGGAGATGCCTTACCCTAAAGGGAAAAGGTCATTTTTATAGTAGAGAGGAGCATCCTTGGCCTTAGGATGAGCATATAGCAATTAGGGAGTGTTTCTGGGCTTTTAGATGAACCAAAATGGGGCTCAAAATTCGAAACTCTCGCCTAAATTTTCATGAATTTTTTTCCCAAAATTACCCTCAAAATCAATTACGCTTTTTGCAATAGATCTGGGGTCCCAGTTTTACTCCAAATCAATTTGGCTTTTTGAAATTGGTTTGGGTTTTGGACAAATTTCCAAAACTCATACCCAAATTGATTTAGGGCTATGGGTTTGGGTCTTGGCTGAGAGAAATTTGGTCCAAAATTAGTACCAAAACCAATTGCACTTTTCGTAACTGGTTTGGTGAAATCGATTACGAAAAGCGCAATCGGTTTCACTGTGATTTTTTTGCACTTTTTCAGTTGGGTAGATTTCCTTCAACTATCTTAGGGCATTCATTTAGGGCATTCTTAGGGACCCTAAACCATGTCTATGATTGATTTTAGGCACACAATATGACATGATATGCATGATGTATACCTTCCTTAGAGTGCCTCTTCCCGGTGCTCTTCCTTGGTTTTTAGTCCTTCTTGGCTTCATGATTCGAACTTGTGAGCTCACATAGGACAGTTACAAGACTCCTAGCACTACCTTTGGCTTTTTTTGGGTTCTTTGCTTGATATACCTTGGCTTGTAGCACTTGAACCTCTTCCTTATCATGGTGATGGTCTCCACACTAGGCACTTATAGGCTCACTCATTATACATAACACTTATAGCCTATCACCTAGACTTGGAATGAAATTGATAAATTACATAATGACTTAACATAGTGGTTCAGTCCTAAGGCCTATGTCCACTCCTAAAGCTCAATCTAGAACTTCCTGTAATTTTATTTAGATTGAAATATAGACAATCCAGGTAAAATTCACACAAAACCCTTTCTACTTGGTATGTAAGCTAAACCTCCACTCTATGTCTCCGAAGAGTTCAATATCCTTCTAGTGTCTCTAGCAAAAAGGATTCAAATAATAAAATATTGAATAGATACAAGTTTACCTCATATAAGTTGATATCTCAATGTGTACCGAGTGTGGATGCTCCTTTTAGCGAGCTGATTTACCTGTTCTTCCAAAGTTTGAAATGCAGTAGAGAATAAGCTTTTAAGCCTTATAAATCACTAATTTCCTTGTAATGGATAGCCAATAAACCTCTCTTCTTTTGATATATGATGTAGTATACTTAGAGAGATAGATCACTCAAGTATTTTTAATAGCATAAGATCAGATATGTAGTAAACACACAGACTTCCCGACTTTCAGACTATCCATTTTCTTAGACAAGATTTCTTCTTTTTTGTTAATTGCTCTCTCTTTGAAACCTAGGGTATTATTAACCTTTTATATAGTTAAGCTTCATTTTAGTCTATAGGATTAGAACATTTTCTAATGGACAAGTCCTGAGAAAAGTTAGATTGTAATCTCGATTGCGGGTTTTATAATCGGTTTCGACTGAATTTTTCTGCACTTTAGATTTGGGCTGTCCTTGGGTATCTTGGTTTAGGTATTCACAAGGACTGTAAACCATGTCTACATTCATTTTAGCACACACAAAATAATATGCATGCATGTGGTATACCTTCCTTGGTGTGCCTCTCTCTTGTGCTCTTCCTTAGGTCTTTAGTCCTTCTTGGCTTCATGAGTTGAACTTGTGAGATCACATAGGGCACTTACAAGACTCCTAGCACTACCTAAATGCCCATGAGATTAGCATACATCAACAATCTCCCCTTGTCAATTCTATGGTAAAACCCAAATATACATATACATACAAAATCTATTGATTCCCCTTAAATCAAATACATGTACTCAACAACACACAAGAGTAGGATTTCAGGTCAATAGTCTTAAAGTCACTTGTGCTTTGTGTCAATAAGCCCTACAAACACAATCATAAAACAACCACCTTCCTCATGTCAAATGGCTTATGTGTGAACAATATATCTGAGGAATGCAAAGCATGAGAGAATATTTATAGAATGTGTAATAAGTGAGTTGTTTTGATTTGTAGGTTGGAGTTTTTAATTTTTTAACTTCCCCATATGTTAGTACTCTCTCACTAAGTATGAAGTGGCTCATAGATCACTAATTCTCTAAGTCTCATACCCTTGTACCTCTCTTGTATATCTTATGTGAATTGAGTGATCCCCCCTCACACTCACAACTCCACACCACACACTTACACATGAGGATTTGAATATGTTTTCCTCTTTCTGACAAGAATTGACAAGAACATATAATGAGCACATATAAAGCCAAATAGAGAAAATCAAATGAAATGGACAAACAAAAATAAATACCACTAATGAGTCAAAAGGCCCATTGGGCTATAGTTGAAGATCCACTCTTTGACGTAGTTTTCTTTGTGCATGGAGGCATGAGGTGAAAATGCAAGATCTCAAAGAGGAAACCCAAAAATGGTGAAAATGAAGCTCGAGAGAAAAACTGGAGTTTGTTTGATGCAAAAATGAGGAAAAATGAACATTTTCCTTCTTTTAAAATTACATGTAAATTTTTGAACAAAATTTCTCTCCAAATCGATTACAGGTTTCACAATTGATTTGGGCCAAATCAATTCTGAGTTTCACAATTGGTTTGGGGAAAAACCAATTTCGAAATGCGAAATCAATTTTGAATGCAGATTTTTTTGGATTTTCATCTTTTTTCTGAGGTGGGATCCTTTCACTCACTACCACACTTCTCCCCATTCATGCCTAACTCCCTGACCATCTCCACATGCTACCATGACCTTCGGGAGAATCACACATGATCCCCCTAAATGGTGCACAAGCCTATGACACTCTGAAGATACTCAAACCGCATGGAATCAAGAGGTTTGGTTAGAATGTTTGCTAATTGATCTCCAGTCTTGATATAATCCAAGAATATGACCTTTTCTTCCACTAATTGGTGGATGAAATGGTGTCTTATGGCAATGTACTTTATCCTAGAATGTTGGACAGAGTTCTTAGAGATGTCAATGATACCTTTGTTGTCTACAAATATACTCATAGTGCTTTGTTTCAACTCGTAGTCTTGAAGCATTTGCTTTATCCACAAGAGTTAGGTGGATCCACTACTAGCTGTAATATATTTACCCTTGGCAATTGATAGAGAAATGGTGTTTTGTTTTCTATTATGCCAAGAGATAAGACTATGGCCTATGTAGAAGCAACCTTCACTCGTGCTTTTGCGATCTTCCACATCACCAGCCTAATCAGTATTTGAGTACCTAGATACCTTATATGTGGTATCAAATGGGTATCATAACCCAAACTCCGTAGTCCCATGGATATACCAGATAATCCTCTTACCTGTCTTCAGATGTGATTCTGTGGGGACGGCTTGGTATCTAGCATATGCATCGACACTAAATGCAATGTTTAATTTACTTGCACTTAAATAGAGCAAACTCCTAATAATGCTTATGTAGTAGGTGGAATCAACCTCAGCTCCCTTGAGGTCTTTAGTAATGTTGTCACTTTTGCTAATGAGTGTGCTAGCTGGTTTGGATTCTTGCAATCCAAACATGGAAATAAGGTCTCTGGCAAACTTGGTTTGGCTCAGAAAGATGTCATCATTTGTTTGCTTCATTTGTAGACCTAGGAAGAACTTTAGTTCTCCTTCCATACTTTTCTCAAATTCTGATTTCATTGTTTTGGAAAAACCATGAGAGATCTCCCTGGTAGACCCAAAAATGATGTCATCTACATAGTTTTAAGCAATGAGTATATGACCATTTTACTTCTTGACGAAGAGTGTTTCTTCCTCGATCAAAATGGTGATCAAGAAGAAACTTTGTGAGTTTTTCATACCAAGCTCTTAGAGTTTGTTTGAGACCATGTAGAGCCTTCTTGAGTTGGTACATGTAGTTAGGCAAATGAGGGTCCACAAATCCCTCAGGTTGCTCAATGTATACTTCCTATTGGAGAATTCCATTTAGGAATGCACTCTTGACGTCCATTTGATATCGCTTGAATTTCAAATAACATGCTATGGAAAAGAGAATTCTAATGAACTCTAACCTTACAACAGGGGCAAATGTCTCTTCAAAATCAATACCTTCTATCTAGGAATACCCTTTTGCAACTAGCCTGGCCTTGTTTCTAGTCAGTGTACCATGTTCATCATGTTTGTTCTTGAAGATCTATTTGATACCAATGACATTCTTGTTAATAGGCCCTTTTGTGAGAAACCATACATCATTTCTTTGAAATTGATTTAATTTCTCTTGTATGGCTAGGATCCAATTCGGATAATTTAGAGCCTCTTTTATTTTCTTGGGCTCTATTTTAGAAGTAAAACATAGGTGACTAAGGATGTTTTCTATTTGTCTACTTGTCTTCACTCTAATGTTAGGATCACCAATGATGTCTCCTCGTGATAATCCTTTGGTGAGCCTTTTGTCCTTGGGTTGAAGTTAAAATTTTTAAACTTCTTCCTCAGAACATGATGGAAAAAAGTACTCTTCTTGATTTCCTTGGGATTGTCAATCTTCACTTGAGATGAGCTCTCATTCTTATAATCTGATAACACTATTGGCAAGTTTCCTTGCTCATATGTTGCTTCAAGATCATCTATTGCCACATTGATTTACTCCTCCACTGAGTGACTCCTAATGTTGTAGACATGGTAGGCTTTACTAGTTGTCGAGTATCCTAGGAGCATGGCCTCATCGCTTTTCTCATCAAACTTGCCTAGATGTTCTTTATCTCGAAGAGCATAACAAGTGATGCTAAATGCTTTAAAGTATTTGACCGTTGGCTTCTTGCCACTCCATAATTCATATGAGGTTTTGAATGTACCTGATCTAAGATAAACTCAGTTAGAGACATAGCACGCCATGCTAATTGCCTTACCTAAAACCTTTTAGCTATATTTTTTCTTGAAAGCATTGTTGTAGCCATGTTTTGAAGAGTCATATTCTTTCTTTCAATCACGCCATTTTGTCGGGGAGTTTGGGGGGCTAAAAACTCATGTTTCACTCCACACTCTTCACAATAGCTTGAGAATTTATGATTCTCAAATTCTCTTTTATGGTCACTTCGGATTCTCTTGATAGTTAGATCTTTCTCAACTTGAATCCATTTGCAATTTTTTTGGAATTCATTGAAGCTTCATATTTCTCCCTTAGGAATGATACCCAAGTATACCTAGAGAAATCATCAACCATGACCATGAAATACCTCTTTTCTCCTAGACTCTCATTTCTAGTTGGACCAACCAAGTCCATGTGAAGAAGTTCTAGGGGTCTAGTAGTCCTTATAGATGTAACTTTCTTGCGTGAGACTTTAGTTTGTTTCCCCATTTGACAACTTTTTCCTATTGGGTTGTCAATCTTGCTTAGCTTGGGAAGGTCTTTGACTATCCCTTTCTTGCTAAGTCTTGCAAGGTCCCTAAAGTTGAGATGCCCTAATTTTTATGCCAAAGATTGGTCTCATCCTTTTGGGTCAAAAGATAAGTGTCCCCTTGTTGGGAATGTAGGTCAATGACATAGCAATTGTCACTTGTCCTTACTTTTTCGGCTAAGATGTTGTACTCCTTGTGATCCTTGATAACACACTCATCTTTGTCAAATTGTACTTTATAGCCTTTGTCACGTATTTGACTAATGCTAATCAAATTATGATTAAGGCGTTGCACATAGAGAACCTCAGTGAGTTATGGAATGCTGGGGGCCATAATTGTTCCTACCCGTAAGGATTTTAGTGGTGTTTTCATCACCAAAAGTGACATATCCACCTTGAGCTTCCTCTAGTTTGGTAAATAACTCTCTCACCAGACATGTGCCTAGAGCATCCACTATCAAGGTATCACCTTGATGAGCTTTCGGCTCTTAGTGCGGTGTGGATGACCAAACACTTTGGGTTATCCTTCATTACCCAAACTTTCTTAATGTTGGAAGGTTAAGAGGCTAGCCATTTGACACTTTGTTGGGCTAGGTCCTTCTTTCTTTGAAGGTTTCTATTTTTAATATTTTAAAAATAGTTTCTCTTCTTGACATTCTTCCCATTTGATGTTTTCTTTAATTACATTCTTTGGGACTTAATGTAATTTTCCCTTTTTATACAATCCACCTTAATGTGCCCTTCTAAGAAACAATAGTAACAATAGAATGTGGGCCTTCTTGGTGCATAGGATTGTATTGTCTTTCTTCGAGTTTATTCTTTGTAGAAAGATTGAGGGCCTCTTCTAAGATTTCTATTTTAACTGGGTTGCACCCTAGTCTTCCTAGAAGTGAAGGCTTTCACTTGAGCTCCTCTATACGTGGAAGTCCTATGTGCTTGCTATTTATTTCATACCTCATTGGCATACGAATAAGGTTTACTCATTCCTTGAGCTCCTTTAGAGGAAGATGCTTAGTTGGTTTGAGGTTTACTCCTAACCACTTGTACATAAGATCTTGATTGGAATTGCATAGACTTCTCCCAATCTCTACCTTGTCTCATAGGTGCTTTACCTTTGAGTGAGGTAGCAGTGTTCTTCTCAACCTTGTTTGACTTTTTGATAGGTCTAGAAGGTTTCACCTTTTTATTTTCCCTTGTAGAAGGGTTGTAGAGGTGGTTAAGTAGATCCTTTGGCTTTGATAAAGCTATTCATGGGCTTTTGAGTTGAGGTGGAGGCAATGGCCTTGGAATAACTAATTCTAATCATATCTCTATGCTCTTTGCTCATTTTGATCATCTTCTCAAACTTTCCATTCCCTTGGGAAAGCATTGAGATGTTCTTCCTCTTATCTTCTTCAAACTTCTTGATTTGTTTGAGATAGTCAAGGGACTTTCTTATAAGTTGAGCACAAGTCAAGTTGGGAGCTTTGTTCCTCTCATTTAGTGATTTGACTTAGTCTTCCAACTCTTGGATGAGTGAGTCATCACTATGAGACTCATCATTTTCTTTCTCAAGATTTTTGAGCTTCTCCTCTAGCTCTAGAACCTTGGTAGATGATTTTTTATTGTCCTTAAGAAGTTTTCTCTTCTCATGCTACCTATTGTCTTGTTTTAAGCCTGGAAATAGTCTAGAGTCATTGAGCTTCTTCTCTAGTTCCACTATTTTTAGATTTATTTCTTCCTTTTCATTTTAGAGCAAGTAATTTTCTTTGGAAAGGTCCTCATTTTTACTTTCTGAAGAAGACTTTTTTCTAAGAGAAGAGATAGTGTTTTCAAGGGATTTTGACTTTTTAGTCAACTTAATGATTTCCCTCTTGCGTTGTTTGTTTTTCTTTCCAAATTTAACACTTTGTATAAAGAGGTCATTAAATACCTCTTATGCATCATAAGTCTCCTCCTCTTCTTCATACTCTCCCTCATCTTTACTTGAGTCACTAGACGCCAATAGTGAATTCATGGGAGTTTCAAAAGTCATAAAAGCCTTGATGTCTTGTGAGGGAGCTTCCTCACTACTTTGGGATTCATGTTCTAAAGTCTTAGACTCATCATCCCATGTGGCTATCATGACCTTGCCCTTTGACTTGTACTTATTTTTTTATTGCTACAATCTTTGGTAATGTGTCTCCTATCTTTCTATTCATAGCAAATGGGTGGTTTTTTTGAGAAGTCCTTTTTCTTTTTGTATATAGGGTAGAACTTTTTCAATTGCTTGTTCTTGAAGAAATCCTTAGTATTTCTCCTAAAGAACTTCTTGAACCTTTTGGTAATAAGGGCCAAGTCATCATCCAAATCTTCATTTGATTTGGATGACTCTTCTACCTTAAGGATAATGCCCTTCTTCTTGGTAGGTACCTTTATGGCTGCTTCAAATGTTTGAAGTGAGCCAATCTATTGATGTATGTCAATCCCATGAGCATGTATTGGGCAAGGGTAGTGCTAGGAGTCTTGTATATGTCCTATGTGAAGCTCACAAGTTCAAATCAAGAAGCTAAGAAAGACTCAAGACAAGGAAAAAACACTCGTAAGAGGCTCTATAAGCAAGGTATAATGCATGCATGTCATATCATTTTGTATGTCTAAAAGCAACCCTAGACATGGTTTAGGGTCCCCAATGATACCCCAAAAGAATGTCCAAAAGAATGCTAAAATGAATGCCTAAGAAATTTTGGTTACTGTGTAGAACACAGAAGGCAAATTGATTGCACTTTTCGCAATCGGTTTGGCGAAATCGATTGCGTAAAGCGTAATTGGTTTCGAGGCAGAATTTCAGCACTTTTTCTCTCAGCTGAGGGCCAAACCCATAGGCCCAAACCAATTTAGGATGGAATTTTGGGAAAATGTCCCAAAACCAAATCGATTTGGCCTTGAAACTGGGTTTCCAAATCGATTGCATTTTCTGAAACCGATTTGGACTCCAAACTGATTTCAAAAAGCCAAATCAGTTTGTGGGGTATTTTTGAGGAAAAAATTTTATAAAAATTTAGGAGATATTTTTAAAATTTAAACCCCGTTTTGGTTCATATAAAGGCCCATAATCACTCCCATTCTAACATATGCTCATCCTAAGGCCAAGGATGCTCCTCCCCACTATAAAGGAGCTTTTCCCTTTAGGGTAAAGTACATCCTACAATATTCCAAGTTTTTAGAGAGAATCAAGAGGCATACTATTCTGAGAGCCTTCTTCACTATGTAAACTTTTGTTGCCTATTATTTATTAAGCTATAGTAGCTAGCATTTTACTCTTCTCTCTACTATTTCTTCTCTCTTATTGAGCTACATTCTAACTATTAAGGAGAGGTTGTGGTGAGTGGTTTTTCCTAGAGGAACTCACCTTTGGCTGAGCTTAAGGAGCACTAGAGCCAAGTACTTAGAGGTTGTGAGTAGTTGAGGCATATCAGCTCAACAAGGAGCATCCCACACATTGATCAACTAGCAACATCAACCATTTGGTGGTAACATTTGCTTAACTTTGCATTCATTTGCATTCATATTTATTTCTACTATTGTTTAGCTTCCGCCAGAGACACCGACAGCTTGAGAACCTCCACTAGAGGTATTGCACACTCGCCGGAGACACCGAGTGTTGTAGTTAGCTTGCTTGTGAGCAAGTAGTAGGGTTTGTATATTGACATATGTTGTAATAGAACCTGAATGAAATATACCTAAGCTTGGTAGTGAGGTTTAGAAGAGTGGATGTAGGCTCGAGTGCCTAACCACTATAAACCTTGTGTTATGGTTTGTGGTTGTGTGATTGCTTGTCACTTTGTTACCTTACTTCATACTACTATTGCTTGCTATATGTTTGCTATCATCCTTCAGTAGTTATACTTGAACACACACACTCACTCAATTGGACATATTGTAAAAGAATCTAATAACCACAACTTAGTAATTGAAAAATGGGTTAATTAAATTAAAAGAAATCTTATTCACCCCCTCTAGGATTAATTGTGTAGCATTTCAATTGGTATTAAAGCCCAGGTTACTCAAATAGGGCTTAACATCCCGAGTAAGTTCCTAGTAAAATCCTAGATGGCTAGAGAGGAGAGTGGAATGACCATTAGCATCCCTCAATTTTTCAATGGAACTGATTATGGGTATTGGAAATCTTGCATGGAGATTTTGCTAAATGCATATGACCCTAAAGTTTGGAGCATAATTGTTGATGGCTATACCAAGCCAGACAAGCCTAGGAGTGAGTGGACTCCCCCCAAGTCGGATGCTCACAAGTTCAACTTTAGAGCATTGAATGCTATAGCAAGTGGTCTAGCCCCAGATGAGTTTAGAAGGATAGCTCATCTAAAAACAGTAAAATAAGCGTATAAGCTTCTATTGGTTATCCATGAGGGTACAAGTGCTGTAAAATATCCAAACTTCAAATATGCATTGCCCAACTTGAAGCTTTAAGGATGGAGGATGACAATGAGGTCTCCTAATTCAATGCTAAGCTATCAAACTTGGTAAACATCATGAGGAGTCTAGGAGAGGACATCCCTGAGTCAAAGGTGGTTAGAAAAGTACTTAAGTCACTACCCAAAAGGTTTAGACCTAAAGTCACCACTATAGAGGAGAGTAAAGACTTTGAGGTGATAAGTTTAAAGGAGTTGATTGGCTCACTTCAAACACTTAAAGTAGCTATAAAGGAACCTACCAAGAAGAAGGGCATTGCCCTTAAGGTAGAAGAGCCCTCTGAATTGAATAAGGATTCGGATGATGACTTGACCCTTGTAACTAAGAGGTTCAAGAAGTTTTTTAGGACGAATATCAAGGATTACTCCAAAAACAAACAAGTGAAGAAGTCCTATTCCGGGTACAAGAAGAAAAAGGACTTCTCCAAAGAACCTCCCATTTTGTATGAGTGCAAGGAAAGGGGTCATATTGCTGAAGATTGTGGCAATAAGAAGACTAAGTACAAGTCAAAGGGCAAGGCCATGGTGGCCACATGGGATGAGTCCAAAACTTCGGAACTTGAATCCCAAAGTAGTGAGGAGGCTCCCTCACAAGAGATCAAGGCTTTTATGGCCTTTAGAACTTCCGCGAGTTCACTATTAGAATCTAGTGACTCAAGTGAAGATGAGGGAGAGTATGAAGAGGAGGATGAGATTTATGATGCACAAGAGGCATTTGATGACCTCTT
>JAOXJP010040299.1:0-16429 GCA_025762735.1 Platanus orientalis
CAAGTTTAGGGTCTTAGAAAGTTTCTAATTTAGGATTGTTTCCTATTTATTAATGTTTGTAAGCCTATATAACCCCCCCAACGAAATCAATGAATGAATTTTTATTAAATTGGTGTGGTCATGGACGTATTTTCTCTATTCCCTCTAGGGTGAAGCCGTGGGCTCACCTCTTCTCCATTTTTTTATCTTATTCGACATTCCCCTTCTCTCTTCCTTTCTTCTACACTTAATTCTTTTTCTTCCATCATCTTCTCCTCTGATTACTTCCTGTCTTCTATCCCTCATCCTTCTTCTCCTTCAATCTACTTCATTCTTTCTATTCTTAACTCCCTGCTACAAAATCTTATACCAGAATTTTCAATGTACTAGAGCTCCAAAAGATCAAGTACTAACAGAAGAACACTGCTGGAGTTTCTGAACAGCCTTACTGTCCAAATTGTGACTTCTTTATCCAGGTAATTGCTTCCATATTATTGTCTGGTTTTATGCTTTAAATTAACTTCGTATAGATAAAACTACTTTTCCTTTTGTAAATTTTCTGTAGTGGTTTAATCACACTGAACCCCATAATACATTTGACCACACAGAATTTTCTGAGATACAAAAAATCAGAAGTCACCCCCCCTTTATTGACCTCTTTTTCTTCAATTTTTTTAGGGTTTTTGATTCCCTATCAGATCCCTATCAAACCCTTCGTACTCCATTGAAAACTTCTTTAAACTTTGCCATTACTTAGAGTATCTATAATCTGATTTTGGGATATCTTCCGTTAAAGTGTTCAAGGAACTGTTATTTTTATGCTTTGACCCACCAAATCTCATCAGAAAGTGATGAAATTTTAAACATAAGACCCTCTGATAAGTCAAAATTTACCTGTAAAATTTGGTAATTTTTTGACACATGATCAGGGGTATACTAGTAATTTTATTCTCTATAAAGAAATTCCAGATTTGCCCCTAGCCGAAAATTTCAGATTTTAAGGCTTGTTTTAGCTTCTGTTAAGCCATACAGCAAGTGCTCCCACCTATTTTCCTGCATTACTTTAGGGGGCGAATCAAGTATCCTTCAAACCCCTTTTCAAGGCTCTAGCTTCTACCATGGAGAGGTAATATGTCTAAAGAGTGTGCTAGCTAGTATGCTGATTCACTTCCTATCCCTTTTCAAGGCTTTAGCTTCTATCAATCACACGATGGAGAGAATTCAGAGAGATTTTTTGTGGGGTTCAAGCCAAGGAAAACGCAAAATTCACTGGGTGGATTGGGGTAGAATTTGTAGTCTAGTAACCCTAGGGGATTTGGGTATTCTATCTTTGAAGGAGATGAACACTACTCTACTCATCAAATGGCTTTGGAGGTTTGGCTATGAAAGAACTGCGACTTGGAGGCGGTTGATATCGGCTAAACATGGGGAAGATAGGCTTGGTTGGTCTAGTGGAATGTTGGCGGAGCCTGTGGGGTGTGGAGTCTGAAAGGCATCATGTCGGTTATGGAAGATTTCTTCAGGTTGGTTAAGTTCAAAGTGAACAAGGGTAATAGGGTTCGTTTTTGGCTGGATGTGTGGTGTACTAGGGAGCCGCTCACCATTCTCTTTCCCTACTGCTTTGGGTTGGCCACTTCCAAGCATGGGTCGGTGCAATATCATTTGATTCGTTTTAGAGTTTTTTGCTCGTGGAACCTTAAGCCTAGAAGGAATTTGAATGATTGGGAGATAGGGGAGATGGAGCAACTGAGGGATATTCTGGGGAAGTATCCGATGGTGATCCAGAGCTGGAGGATGATTTGATTTGGATTTGGGATGAGGATAAAGCATTCTTAGTTTCGTCAATGTATAATTCGCTTTGTCCTCAAAACCCGGATTCATCTCCTGGGACTTGTGTTTGGAATTCTCAAATTCAGCTTAAAATTTCATTATTTATGTGGAGATTGTGGTGGAATCAGGTTCCAACTATCGACAAATCTAATTCGGCAAGGGATGTGGATTACTAATTGGTGTTGCCTATGCGTATCAGCTGGGGAATCTTCAGTCCACCTTTTTGTTCATTGTCCTTGGGTGGCTATCCTATGGGATTATTTTCTTGATCATTTTGGAATGATGTGGGTCCAGTCTGAATCTGTTAGAGGCTTGCTTGAGTGTTGGCCGCATCAGCGATGCAGCAATTGGAGTTTGAGGGGCAGACAGATATGGAGTTTAATCCCATCAGCCCTTTTGTGGTTGGTTTGGGTGGGGCGAAAAAGGATATTGTTTGATGACACCCAGGGTCTGCCTAGGAAGGTGTTGGATAATGCCCTATCAAAAACCCATGCCTGGTTATTTGTATCCTCTAATAGGGACAACATTCCTTTTGACTCCTGGATCTTTGATTGGGATCAATCGATATTACATAATGCCAAGTCTTTTTGCTACTAGTTAGCATCTTTCATGCTATTGTATCTTGCATCTTGATCGGTTGTTTAATATATTACTTTTATCTTTCTCAAAAAAGTATCCTTCAAACCCCTTAAAGAGTTTAGATCCTGTCCATTCTGTTTATGACCTGTTAGGATCTGTCCACAATTTAAGTGCATGGTCTGGCATAAAAAGATGTGCACAACCAATGTATGACCATTTTTTTTTTATGCCAAACGTGCACTTTGGTTGTACACAGGTCCTAACAGGTCATAAGTGGACAGGACAGGATCCTCTCCCCCCCCCCCCTAAAATGAATATTTCATTCCCTGTCCGTGAAGTCCCAAATGAAGTCCTTTTGAATTTCTTCCAATATTTCAATCATTGATGTTAGAATTGTGAGTAGAGAAGTAGTATAACGGTAGGCTGGCCAGCACACTCTTCACTGAGGTAATCTTCCTTCCCTTTGACAAATACTTGTGTTTCCATGACTTTAGGTACCCTTCTGTACTTTTTATCACCGGATTCTAAATAGAATTTGATTTATATTTTGCTCCGAACGGCAGTCTCAAGTAGGTTACCTGCAAGGAAGTTGTCCAAGGACAGCAGCCAACCATCTCAAGTCTAAAACTTCTCCCATTCCCATAATTTTGCTCTTGTACAGGTTTATCTTTAGGCCCAAGGCCGCTTCAAACCAGGGGAGGATGCACCTTAAATTTTGTATTTGTGCTTGAGAGTTGCAAATGAAGAAGAGGGAATCATCTGCAAACTGAAGCAATGGGATAGAGAGGCCATTTGACCCTGCTTGGCACCCTTCTATTAGACCAACCCCCTCTGCCTCAGCCATTAGCTTATTAAGGATCTCCATGTTGTATGCCTTGACTTCTGTGGAAGAATCCCTCCAACGATCCATTAACCATTACTGAAAACTGTAGACACACACTCTAATCCATTTTCACCAAGTATCCCCAAACTCCATTTTTTCACATTACAAAACCTAAATATCCCAGGTGGTTATACACCTTATCCATATCAACTTGGAAACAACCCCCACTTTAGAGGTAATGTAATTCTTGTCATTAGTAGCTCATTGGGAGCTGCGGATTCTTCCAAGGTGGAGGAATTTATCCTTTAATGGGACTACGCAAGCTAAAATCTATTGGGGGAAAGGGGGGGGGGGGTCGGTGGGTTTCTAGTGGAAAGGGGGCTCATCTGTGGTTTTGAGTTGGGGCTTGGTTAAGATTCTTGGTCCATGGCGCCTCTCACACTTTATCCTAGAAATTAGGGAGCTGGGTTCAGAGATGAATACACATTTAGCCCGCATCCCTAGATTTTAAAATGGCGAGATGGATAGACTTGCCAAATGGGGGGTTGTGCAACCTTCTTTGTATAAAGGAAGTGTGATTCTGGACATGTTGTAGTGTGATGCTTATGTATTATATTTCTTCTTGTTGTCTTTGTATTATATTATTTGCAATAAAATTTTTTTTGTCAAAAAAAAAAAAAAAAAAGAAAGTGCTCCCGTGGTGTTTCCAGCTTTTGTTGTTGAGATAAAAACTGCTCTACCCTGTGCTTTTTGACTATTGTTCTCAGCTGCAACTTCTAATAAAGCTATTGCTAGCGGTATATGGACAAGGTTGATTTTGCAAATTGGTGGGTTCTGTGATGTGGCATATTGTAAAGTTTCTTCAAAATCTATTTTGTTAGGTCAAGGTCAGCTCAACAATTTCACTTAACGAGCCCAATCCACCCTGGTTTTGGCTCCACATCAACTCCGAACCAACTTGATTCGACCCAACTGGATGATATTCTCTGGCTCTGCTTGACATCTTAAATCCTTTACTTTATCATTTCGTGGCTTGATTTCAAAACCAATCCTGCCCCTCCCATTGCCACATCTAACCTGTTAGAGATGCCTTGTGCTAGAATTCATGATTCTAGTCATTTCCACATATACGATTTTAGTAGCCTTAAGTCAAAACCCAACCTTTAGTATACTAATATAAAACGGAGTTATATTTTTCACCATGTTGTTTTGAGAGTGGGAGCCAGAATAGCATAGGGGGTACCAAACATTCTGAGTGCATGTGCTGGGTTTGCTTTGTTTGGTTGTAGGATGGCAATGAAGTCTTTTTTAGGATCAAGAGAAGCACTCAACTGCGGAAGCTCATGAATGCATACTGTGATCGACAGTCAGTGGAGATTAACTCAATCGCCTTCTTGTTTGACGGCCGGCGTCTCCGAGGAGAACAGACTCCTGATGAGGTCTCTCTCTCTCTCTGTATAGTTTGTTTAATTCCTACTAGGTACGTGTCAAAACTGAATTTTATTTTTGTTACCACAGTTAGAAATGGAGGATGGGGATGAGATCGATGCAATGCTTCACCAAACAGGTGGCACAACTGCCTAGATAATGGGCTGGGTGGGTCATTTCTGTAAAAAGAAGCAAGGTTCAAATATTTCATGGATTTAGGTTGTGCAGTACTAAGTTCCTGGAATATTAAGAAAGTTTATTCTACTGGTCTTGTTTTAAGTATGGTTTGCGACTGTTCTTTTTTGCTTCCTTCAAGAATGAAAGCCTTATGGCTTTTCTGTTTTGGACAAAAAACTGCTCATATTACAGTGGACATTTGAAAATCTAAGCAGCTTATATGTTCTACTCTTCGTTGCTGCTCTTCAAGAATGATTTGGAAATGTTGTGTTCTGACAATATATGTAATCCTGTGGACATTTTTCTATTTCGGATTCGAAACTGCTCATATTACCAAGGAAATTTGGAAATCTATGCACCACCTTTTAACTTCTACTGTTCTTTGTTGCTGCTCTTCAAGAACGAGTTAGAAATGCCGCATTCTGTCCTTATATGAAAGCATGTGGGCTTCTTTTGGAAATTGCTCATGAGTGTGAATAATAAAAAAAAAAGAGCTCATGATCGTGTCTATATATATATGACAGTTTTCCAAGTTGCATATGATTATTTTGCTTGGTGACGACTCCTATATCTGTGCTGGGATGATATGTAGATTCAGACAGTTTGCTCAGGTGACTGGTTTCTCAGTCCACAGTTGCTGTATGTCTCACCCTGTATTGCACTTTACCCTCTGTAACGTCAGTTTCTCATAGTTAAGAATGTTCAATTTAAAGATGTCCTGAAAAGAGGGCTTTATTTTGCCATGTGAGACGCTTTTTGGTTGAAATTTATGACAGTAGGGGACGATGGGCTGATGGGGTCAATGTGGAGCTCTCTTGGGATGCCAACCAAGCTATAGTAGGTGACTCAAGTAGCAAAGTTTTCTCTTCCCAGCACACACCCATCCACCGCATAGCGTGGTATCTGTTCTTTTGATCTTTGCCAATAAAACCAAATAATAACCTGGTGGGGGCTTGGAGAGGGGCCATGGTGGCCATCTAATAGGATGTCTGTGAGTGTGAGCAATGCCACTCCACAGATATTGTCCTCCCCTCGTTATCTGGTTAGTTTCCAGCATCCTTTTAGAAGTAGGTGGAATTAACCTTCTCTTCTTAGAGGGATATCTTCTTGGCTGTTTCTGGTACCCGTTGAGGAGGTTGCCCCATCCGATAAATTTTGAGAATATTCTTCATGCAAAAGAAACTCAAATTGCTTTACAAGGTACACAATTTTTTTCTTTTTTTCTTTTGGCTTTACAAAGTTTACACTGATCATTATGCTTTGAGAAAGACGGATTCCACTTCAGTAGTGGACAACGCGCATGCTCTGTGTACACTTTTCCTCCTTTGGAGGGGCTTTTTCAGGCCTATTCTTCCACCTCTGAAACCACAACTTTGTACCATAAAGCGTAGTTGTGGTGGCTTCTACTTTTCTGTCACTAACGATTCTCATCCAACTCCTTTTAAAACTACTGCGGACGCGGACTCTGATTTGTCTTCATTTTTTGAGATGCAACCGAAATGAGCACTGAAAATTTGGAGCCCGGATTTCGTACACAAAAAAGGACGTGCACATGTTATGTGCACGAACCAGGTGGTGGACTCATCAGCATCGAAAAGTGATTTACGCTTTTTGAGGGCATGCTTATCACTTTTCGGTGCTGATGTGTTTGTCCCCTGGTCCATGTACACAAATTACACAAATAAACTTGTGTGCATGAAATCCGCAGAGAAAATTTGCAGAATGCGCAGACCTCTTTAAAGTGGTCACTTAAAAGAGTTGGTATTCGACCACTTTAAAGAGTTGGTATTCGAACCACCCTAAAACAGGGCCTTAGTAATTGAATTTAGTCAACTGGGCGTTACCTAAGAGTTCATTTGTGTCCACATTTGCTTTAACTAAAATCTAGTAACCCATCTGAAGTAGCTCAAGTGATAAACCGACAACAAATGGATTCCTTCAATGTAATTTGTTACGCTCTCAATAGTTTAAAAGGACTAGTCTAACATATTCCACCAGTCCCGAGGCTTTTGGCTTATTGTTTAGCTTCATAACTGTCCATAAAATCACCATTTGGAGAGACCATAGGAGATCTTCTACAACCAGAACAACCTAGCTGGATTACCAATAACTGTTCAAGCCAATTGATTCATTTTGAATAACCAACTCAACTCAAGAAAGCCTTATTCTAATTACTTGGGGGCAGGACAGCTACTAGCCATTAGCCAATAATAAAGTACCCCTGAGGAATTGGCGGTTTTTGCAGTCAGCTTTTGTTATAGAAGATGGCCTAGGTTAAAGAGACACAGATGAACTCATGTGCACCCATTGAAGACTCTTAAGATGTCCTTTTGCATCCTAAGACAGGACCAAAAGCAAATAACAGGATTGTCACCCCTGGTTGCAAGAAAAAACATTGGCATGTCTTTTTAAGGTTTGACAGCATTACAAGATGTCATGAACCATTGATCGGCATGAGCGTATTATATTCCTGTGGCATGTAAACGTAACTGAGAAGCAATACATGGATGACTTAATTACAATAGAACAAAAAGATTGGTCGGCTGTACAGACTACTGCTTATATTTATTTATTTACAAGTTACAACCGGGGCTACTGGGGGATGGGATCAATATAGAGAAGACTGCAGAACCGAAATGCAAAGACAAAAGGTTCAAAGAAACAAGAAATATGACCACATTAAAAGAATAAATAACGAAGACAAAATTACAAACTGAATGGAACTCTTCCTACAAATAAAAGAATGACGCAGAATCTGCAGTAGTAACATCTATCCATCAATCCGCACGTCCCTCCTCACGTGCCGTCTCGAGTGTATCTTCACTTGTGTTTGCTGGGGTTGCCTGCAATCAACACGGATTCTGTTGAGCATCACTCAGATTGACTAACCTTGCATTAAAACATGAAAGAACAAATGATTCAACTTACTTGGCATGCTCCTTTCTCCTTGCATCCAACTGTGCAGCCATAACCAACAAAATCAGCCAAAAGAGAAATTATGGTACACATTCATACAATTAAATATCCGTAGCAATGCAGAAAATGGATAATTATCTGTATTGTTCCATATTATGGCAAAAAAAAAAAAAAACACTACAAAAGATACAATTAAAAATAAATAACAGCAAAAGAAATAATATTATGAATGAAGTATGAGACATACAATAGGAAATTACAACTTAGGAGTTGGGACATGTAAGCCTTCACACAAAATTGGGGGCATTGACTAGCATAAGGGAGTGCCAGTGAGGAGGAGTTACACGATGCAAGTTGAAGGTGCTAAAAGGACTAGAGGAAGACCAAAATTGACTTGGGTTAAAGTAGTAAAGAGAGACATGGAAGCTTATAATTTAACAACAGATATGGCCCTAAATAGAGTGGAATGGCGGAACAAGATTCATGTAGCAAACCCCAAATAGTTGGGATAAAGCTGTTTGTTGTTTTTGTCATTGTTGTTGTTGACTAGCGTAGGGCGACAATGGTTTGGGTCAAGTTGGAAAATCTCCAATCCCAACTCGTCACAATTTTCAACTGGGTTTAGATCATCCTAATCCACAATGGAAATAGAGTTGGGCTCTATCGCTTTCCCCAAGACCCCAAGAGGGAAGAGCTTCTGATGCCAATACAGACTCCGATGTCTATATCAATCATGCAATTTCATACTCTATCGCACCCGAACTCTTCTTCTTCTTGATGGTCACCTTGTTTAGGGCTCAATAGTCTATGCATATCCAAAGACTCCCATCCATCCTGCTTCTTTGAACTGAGGTTGTAGCCACACACATGATCCAATGGGAATGGATAAGAGGCTTGTGGGATTTGACAAGTTGCATATATCTCTGATCAGGCGTATCCTAAAGAAAAGAGTTGGAGACCCTTCAAAAATCAAAAGAATTTACACCAGTACCTGCCCAAATGACGACATATGATGATATTAGTTTTTTCCAAGGGAGCTGGTTGATGAAAATCAACCTTATGGTGTTTGAATACAATGATAGAACGTCAAAGGGAGTCTTTCTTTGTTTGGATTCTCTAAATCCATTTTATCAGAAGAGCTTGATTGACCATTGTTGTTTTCCTTATGCCAAGCCCACCTTTTAAAAGAGGGAGGTAGATTTGGTCCCGATTGACAAGATGGAATTTTGAAGGCTCTTTAGTCCGAGAAACGCTTCTAGAGAGCACCATGCTAGGGATTCAAAGAAAGGGGGGGGGGGGGGAGATAGATTGGGAGGTTTTGGAAAATGAAGTATATTTGAATCTTAGAAGCAAAGTGGCATCTGTCAAAATTTTCACCCAAAGCCTGGAAGAAATAGAGTATTGTGGTGGTATGGATGAGAACAATCATATTTGATTTTTATAGACTATTTTGTCTAACAATACCTGTTTGAGAAGCCAACATTGACCGTGGCAATTGCTTTTATTTAAGAGTTTGAGATTTCCTATGTAACCCAGAAAGCCATTAAATTTTTCCTCCTCCTCGAAATCTTGGATCTTTCTTGGATCCATTGTTGTTTGATTTCTTTCACCTCTATTTCACATCCTCCTCTTCTTTTTCCTCCCATGTAACACTCCAAGCAAAGCAGCCATGTGCGAAGTCAGCCTTCTTCCGATCAATCCCACATGAGCTTTGGCACCCGGGACACTATATCTTTTCAAATACCAGTATTAGTACAAGGAAAGAGTACAAAAGAGTACTAAAGTACAAGAATACAAAAGATGAGATAAGACTTCCTTCCTTCTTTTCCCGCAGCCCTTCCCTCAAAGAGCAATCCAGTCAGTCAAGTCACAATAAAGTTACTAAGTTACTGTTTTGACCGAGCTACCTTGCACTATTACTTGCCTTGCTACCCTGGTTGCACTACCCTTCCTACCTCTCAACCAGTTCCTAGCACCAACTTGCTTACTACCCAACGGCAATCTTGGAAGAGAAGCAGTAGGAGTACTCAGTCTTCTTTGAAGATTGAAGTTGGTCGTAGATCATACAATTAACCAAGTCCTTTTGTGAACGGCTAGGTTGAGTCAAACAACCAGGGTCAGAATGGAAAAATGTCCTTGAACCAATCCAAATTTAAAATACAACGGATCTGGACCCAGATTTATAATAATAATAATAATAATATATTATAATAATAATAAATGGGGTTCTCCCGGTTGATGGGTCAGGTCAAGAATTTCCAACCACTCACATAAGATAGATGTGTTGGAATTGACGTCAAAACTCCCCTCTTTAGGTACCTAGAACCCTAGTTTTAGATTTGTTTATGGTCATTAAAAGCCAACTATTTAAATTCATTCATCAAAATAAAAAAAATCCTTTGCTTGATATTTATTTAAAGGGGTATAGTGTTTCCATTTGACATAATAGTACTTGAAAGGATACAGAATATTCACTTTCATTACATATGGCTACAGCAAACAATTTCAGTCCTTAATACTGAAATTCAAGGCTTTTCTTCTTCCAGATTTCCATAAACATGGTTTTCTCTTGATCACTGAAAACCTATAACTTGGGATTTGATGCACTTTTAAGTAGTATTGTCTTATTTTTCTTCTTTTTGCACAAAATTACCTGATTTTTTGCATTCTTCATTAATGGAGTTGATGATGAAGATGCATCTCGCTGTATGACAACACGTTTTTGGCCTTTTTATGTTTGTTTGTTTGAAGGTAGTCTTACTCCTTACACTTGGTAGCACTGTAGTTATCATCTAGTTTAAATCTTTAACAGGAGGCATGACATAATAATTAACCATTCCATCTCTTTGCTAATTGAAATACTGTTGACCGATACAAAATTATAATGAACTATTTGATTGCAATGAAGTTAAAATAATGTTAAGTCACACAACCAATCCCACAAGTGCACACAAAAACACAAGATTTATAGTGGTTCGGCACTTGGTGCCTACGTCCACTCCTGAAACCTCCTCCTTGAGCTGAGTAATCTTATTAAATAGATTACCCTAATCTATTATAGGAAAAAATCATGTAAAACCTTAACTACTTACAAGTTCAGCAAGAATCATCTTTCCTCGTAAATTGCACACCCAATGTCTCTAGTTCAGGTACGGAATCAACATGTTTCATATAAGCACATGACACAAACGAATGAGTGGATCTAGGATCAATAAGGACTTGTGTAATATGAGAAAATAAGGGAATGGTACCTGTTCATGTCCTATATTTTCCAATAGGCATAATTTGTGTCATAAAAATAGGGTGGTCGTGTACTAGATATACCTTCCTCTTTGGATGCTATTTTGGATATAAAAGTGATCTTTTAACTCGGGTTGTTAAGACCAATTGAGCAACCTTGCTCTGATGCTAATTGAAATTTCCAGGCTTCGATATCCAAACCAAGCCAAAATGCCATAGATTGGTTTCGAATGACTTTCCTATGGCCTTAGGATGCCTAAAATCGGTACCAAAAAAGTTACAAATTCAAAAACAGAGGAATTTGGATCAATCAGGGGGGTTTGGATCTGAATCAATCCAACTTTGGTCTCGATCGATAAAGCAGTGTTCAGTTTCTGCAAAAATTTCTCGATCAAAGATTCAATCTATCAGGCAACTTTGGATTTATCCAAAGTGGCTGGATTGATAGAACTGGATAGATTTGGAAATTTTTATTCTAGTTTGCAAAATCACAACATCATGATTTTTAGCCGTTGGAAGCTTTCCAAAGCAAGGGTTTCTCACCCTCTATAAATAGAGAAGACCTTTTTAGTGGGCTGGTCAAAGGGTCATTAATTACGGCCAATGGGAGATCAACAACCACTGTACTTGTTGACTTTTTAATGAAACTTGTGGTGCAATCGTGACGCATCACATGCCAACCCTTTTTTCCAGGGATGGGGGAGCGAGTGAGGTATTGCTACGCATTGTACCACCTATAATAAATTTGTCATTGATGGCTAATGACACGTCATTAAACATGTCATCAAGGGGCTTAATGGCTCATAACGGGTCATTGTGCCATTGATGCACTTACACGACATGAAAACTCATGCTTCTTGTTTTTTATGGCTGAGGGTTGTGAGCAGTTGAAACTTGATTTCACGGGCTGCGGGACTCCGATCGCAGTGAGCTTACAATACTTTTTGGATTTCTCAAACACACTAGTCGCAATGCCAGTCAGAAATGGATTTTGACACATCTAGGGGGTCGTATTGTGATGATGTGGAATTCTTGGGAAATGTGTGATCGTGGATTAGAGGGGGTAGACAGCCAAATTGGTTTCCGGGTTCTTCACAAGAAGTGAAGCCCTTGGATTCTTGAAGATGTTGGTTCAGTCCTCCTGTTCATCCGATGCCCCCAGTTTAGAGTTTGGCACTGCAGTAGCTTCCCACAATCGATGCCACCCATATTTGCAATTTTCCAAAAATGGGTTGCGGAAATCTTTGGGGCAAGTGCCTATCTTTCTACGGTCTGGGTTTGACTAGTGCATGGGTCGGGGTTGGTTCTATCTGCCTAAACCAAGGCTACCTAGAGTTTGACCTACATGCTACTGTTCAGAACTTACCAGATTCGCCTGCATCACCGTCAAAATTTGGGTGCTGCCACCATATTAAGAAGTAAATTACCAACTCTCTAAAAACCTTAAGGTGATAGAAGAGGTACGAATTTAACATATTATATTTCAACAGTATCCCTACCAAAAAAATTCTCTCCTCCGATGGAAAATAAACTTATTCAGTTAGTGGAAGTGACACTTAATGGAACAGAGTTTGGGTTGGTAGTCTACATTCTATAGTCATGGACCTCCTTTCATGCATTTGTTCCCTACACGACAGCTTTGATGGATTATTGTGATACGGTAATTTTCCCTTGATTTATCCTTTTTCATTTTTTTGACTTACTATATCATCCAGTAATTTTCATAATTTATCCTTTCCCCCCTTATTATGATTGATATTTTTACAGTCCTTACTCAATACAATAAATAGCTCTATGAACTCTGGAGTTGCTAGCATTTGTGGTTAAATGAATTCTTTTGACAACACTGCTTATCCCTTTCCACTATAACAACGTGATGAAGCAAAGTCAGTCCATTTTTTGACACATCCATCCTATGATATTGGATATCTGCACTTGCTCAATGTAGCCGTGTCGACATTATGTGAGACCAATGTCAATTTCAGATACTGCATGGAGACTTTAGAGTACACGTTTCTCATTTCCTATCATACTATGTGTCATTCTCTTAACTCCTATCAATTTCCTTATTGTTTTCATAAACAAAAAACATAAAGGTATATTCAAATATTCATAATATTCAAGCTTTCATTGAATTTGACAGGATATATGTACTGAAAAAAATATACTTGCGTAAGTCATGCAGGCATCTTGAGACCAATCAGATCTACTTCCCTAGACCTTCATCAGTCCTCAATGAGAACAAAAAAATATCTCTACTCGAACAAAAGGTGTTACTTATTGCTTCAAAATTTATGACAAGATAGTTCTTATGAATGCCATGTGTAAAACCCACAAAACTAGCAAAATTCATCCAATGAGAGACCATTCTCCACATCTGATACTAACGAGTTTATTTAAATTTCCGCTAGGGCCAGGAGGTACTTGTTAAAAGGAACAAAGACCATACTACAGGGCCAAAAAGAAATCTTGAAATTCACAGGTCATTATTGTGTGTGTGTGCGTGTGTGGCAACTATAAATTGTGTTTATCCAATTGTAGCGATTATAAAACATTCTCAAGAACATACCGGATCTTGAGCTCCATATTTCTGTCTACAATGACTAGAGTCCTGGGACTGTGATCTGTGGGATTGGCAAGATAGTCGTAGGAGAAACTTCTGCATATGATTATAGATGCTGTGCAACATCATATACAAGAAATGTAAGAGGGTTCTGTTGATATGCTTCACATAAAATCATTGCAATAAATAAACCAGAAAGGTGTAATGATCAAGCAATCTCCAATTCAGTAACACTAACACACACACACCCATACAAGACACAGGCTTTTTACCTTTTATCATTTAGATTTAAAAAAAGGTGTTTCAAAGCAATAACAAGAAATTATAAGTTTCTGATCCAAGAAATTTAATTTTTTCTTGATAAATAATTCGAGTGAAATCCTGGCTTTACTTACCAACATCTATCCACTATTTCATTTCCTATCCACCCACCCACGAGAGAGAGAGAGAGAGAGAGAGAGAGAGAGAGATTTATATGAATCAGGTCTCGGTTCTTCCTCAGTTTTTTGATTTATTGGACTGATGCAGGTTCAAGCCAAGCCTAGCATAGGACAAAAGGAACATTAGGCAGAGCCTAATGCAAGCCCAGCCTGGCCCTAATTGAGGGCCTCGCAGGGCAAAAAATGCTGCCAGAATTAAAATAGATACCCCGAAAATAGATAAGCCTGTGCTAAGACATATTGATGTATAGCTATAATGGTATTACAATATGCCTATAATCATTTTTATTAAAAACCTAACTTTTTATAATTTAAATGGTTAAATCCAATCTTAACCTAGACTATCTGAATCATAAGTAACCACTTTTAAGAATCTTATAAATTTTCTTCTGCATCTTTGACTCATGATTTGAATCTTACATCCTATCAAACCCTATGATTTGAGTTTTAGTGTGTTGACTGAAATTATGAATGATGGCGGCTTAGAGCATTGCACCATTGCACATTTCAATTTTAAAGGGTTCCCCAATTTTTTAATATGAAAAAACACAATACTAAACAAATCAAATTGGGCTTGTTTTTCAGTTATAAGAAATGTGATATAGGGGCTCAAAAAATTAATTAAAAATAGAGAAAAAAATAATTATAAGTTTAAATTGAAGAAAAAAGAGAAACAAAATAAATTAGGATGACCACTGGAACAATATGGCAATTAGGACGCAACAGATTATAGTGACAATGAAAAATTATTGTGATTGATTAAAAATATTGAAGCTTTGGTCTAAAAAAGATACTCATATAACTTTTTATTTTTGATAGTTTCTTTGTATTAGAAGTATTTTTTCTTTTAGATTTTTTGAATAGTATTTCTTATATTATTCTTAATTTCCAAGAAAATTTTTATGAATCTTAAGATATTACAATTTGAATCAATCCAATCCCTAACAATTTTTTAATACAATTCAATTTGGATAGCATTGCCTTAATACTATATGTCAATATATATGTATAGAGTTAAAATAATTGAATATATGCGTGTGTGTAAATAAATTTAATAAATTAGATGTTACATACTAAATATTATATGACCAGCTGGGCTGAAATATGCCAAGCCCAGACCAATCCCTATTTTCACTGGATTTCAAATGGGCTGGCTTACTGAGCTGACAATGCTTGGAGGGCTGGCACGGCCCTAGCATTCCAGCCCGATACCACCCCTAGTTCTTCCATTGGTTGAAGGTGTGACGCAGCATCCCTATATTGGATGGACACGAGGTACCCTGTCTGGAGGCCCAAGCCCAAGTCTAAACCCAAGTATACGCACTCAAAGAGTGCTAGTTGTGTGGGTCTATAGGTGTATGGGGGATTATTTTGTAATAAGGCATGAATGCCAGGGGGCTTTTGGGATTTAGAATAGGGTTATATCCATGTGAGAAGGCTATAAGCCAAGGTTACAATTGTATTTTTATGGGCTGGTCATCCACTTCTATTTTTTCCCCTTTTTTTTTTTTTGTGGTAATCAGCATAGCATTTCATAGATTAAGGCGGGACATAACCCACACCACACACAACATCATAATCCAGAGAAGCCTCTAACCAAACAAAAGGTGTAAAGGACCAATGGTTCTGAAAATCATAAATAAGGCAGTGGGTTTCTAAGAAGAGTGCAATCCACTTGGAAAACCCTGGAATCCACTGAAAGCATACATCAATAATCATGGTAAATGTAATTCTAGATTTCATACCAAGCTCCTTTTCAAGTCAATGGTATAATCTGGGGTCATTGCAAAGGAGGAAAATCAACTCCCTACAGTCACCTACAAGAACTACTTTCATAAGCTCCAATACATGGGCTTTTAAGGAGTCTAACCTAGTTGTCATGTTATTTGCAGCATCAATCGACCAACAAATACCTGGCTCCGCCAGGGAATACAAAAAGTGAAACGCCCTCACTGATTCGCTTTCACAGATTCCTGATCCCATAAGTTCGGAGAAAGAGATTAAACCAATCCTCATTGCCATCATACTACTTTTCAAAAACAAGGATAGATAGTTCAAAAACAAGTGGAAATGGACCTGTGTATTTTTTCCACTTGGGTCCCACTGAATGGGTTTTGCCTTCAACAAGGGTTCTAGTTGCAACTCCGTACTTGATGCAAAAGGGTCATGCGCAGTCGTCGATTGAGGGTGTGACAGTTTTGCTCAGCTACCGATGCATGAAAGGCATGCAAGGATTGCACAGTACTTTATGTGTGTAGGGTAGGCATTTTGCATAGTAATCGTCGGCGGTTTGACAGAGGGAAGGGACTGATGGAGGGGGAAGAGGGCTGACGAATGGGAGGGTGTGACGGGGGAAGGTCTAACGGAGGGAGAAACTTACGAGGAGGGGCGTGTGACGGTGATAGGGGTTGGGGGAGGTTTGACGAAGGGGGGGTCTGATAGAGGGGTGATTTG
>JAOXJP010040310.1:0-30766 GCA_025762735.1 Platanus orientalis
ATCATAGAAATATTACAAGAGTAATTTAAAGCAAAAGAGAAAAGACAAAACATTGGAAGATATAATTATTACTATAAGAATAATAAAATAAATAAAACAATAAAGAACAAGCAATGGAATAAAGTGCTAATGAATATGCTTCTAAAATGAACTTTGTGGAAAAACCTGGAGAAAATATACAAAAGAAAAATTCTAGAAATTTCAAGAAATTTTATAACAAAAATAAAGTTCAGAGATTTTAGAACAATACATAATATTTTAAATATGATTGTTTTGTTTGTGGAAAAACAGATTATAGAGTCGTAAATTGTAGGCATAGAAACAATAAAAAAAAAGTTGAGAAGAATAAAGTGAACTTAACTAAGATGGAGATCGTTGTAGTTGTCGTCACAGAAGCAAACATCATTAATAATATAAAGGACTGGGTGGTAGACATCGGTGCTATTAGGCACATTTATAGTGACAAGAATGCATTTGCCTCCTATACTCCATCAGATAATGGAGAACTGGTATATATGGGAGACTCAAGGTTTGTATTAGTAGATGGGAAAGGGAAGGTGTTTCTTAAGCTAACTTCTAGAAAGATCCTAACGCTTGTTAATGTATTGTATGTGAAGGCCATCCATTGGAATCTCGTGTTAGGAAACCTACTTGGAAAAGTGAGAATTAAATTAATATTTGAGTCTGAAAAGTTAATTTTTACTAAGAACAATGTATTCATTGGAAAGGAATATTGTAATTTAGGATTGAATGTACTTAATATTTCAGAAGTAATAAAATCTAGCTCTTCTTCAGTTTATATGGTTGATTCTTTTAATTTGTGGTATGATAGATTAGGACATATAAATCAATCATATCTAAATAAATTGAAACAAATTGGGTTAATCTTAGATTTAATACTAGTGAGTTGGAAAAATGTGAAATATGTGTAGAATCTAAATTTATCAAGAAATCACGTAAATTGGTAGAAATGAAAAATAAACTCTTAGAATTAATACATAATGATTTAGGAGACTTAAATAACACTATGACTAGAGGAGAAAAATATTACTATATAATATTTGTATATGACTATTCTAGATATGCAAAGTTGTTCTTATTAAGAACAAAAGATGAAGTAGAAGGGGTGTATTCATCAAATATAAAAATAAAATAGAAAATCAATTAGAAAAGAAGATAAAAAGATGAAAAATTGATAGAGGATGTGAATATGAATCTGCCTCAATAAGAAAATTATGTGATAGTAGTGGTATAATGCATGGAATTATTGTTCAATATTGTCTAGAATCTAATGAAGTAGTAAAAAGAAAAAACCATTTCCTTGAAGAAATGATGAATGCATTATTACTAAGTTCTGAGTTACCTATAACTACATGGGGGAGGCTATACCACATATGAAGATTGGTAAGACACCTTATGAATTGTGGAACGATCATGTACCTAATTTTAAATATTTAAGAGTATGAAATTCTCTAACCAGAGTAGGTCTACCTGAACCTAAGAAAAAAAAAAGTAGAATCTAAAACAACAAATTGTGTATTTATAGGTTATGCAGAAAATAGTGTAGCATATAGGTTTCTAGTTATAAAATCTGAAAATAATATATTAGAACCTAATATGATTATAGAAGTAAAAAAATGCTGAATTCTTTGAGAATATGTTTCCTATGAAGAATAAAGTATCTAAAAAAATTAAGAATAAAAATAAAAGAAAGGAAATAATAGAAAATGAAAATGAAAAAATAACCAAAGATAAAAAGGAGTAAAAGAATTAGAAAACTCTAACTTATCTTGAAGATGATTATTATATTTATCTTGTAGATAATGATCCTAAAATTTTTAAGGAAGCCATGAGTTCTCCAAATGCGATATTATGGAAAAAGGCTATTGATAGTGAATTAGAATCTATTATGGTTAATCATACTTGAAAATTGGTAGATTTGTCTAAAAGTAATGAATCTATAGGGTGCAAATGAGTATTTTAAAAGAAATTAAAACCAGATGATACAATAGATAAATTTAAAGCTAGATTAGTAGCTTTAAAATGCGGATAAGAAGAAGATGTCAATTATTTTGACACTTATGCCCCAATTGTGAGAATTACTACAATAAGAGTATTAATTGCAATTGCTCCAATTTATAAGTTGATAATACATCAAATATATGTTAAGACAACATTTCTAAATGGGGATCTAGAAGAAGAAATATATATGACACAACCCAAAGGGTTTATTGTGCCAGGACAAGAACATAAATTTTATAGATTTGTGAAGTCATTATATAAATTGAAATAAGCGCCTAAACAATGGCATGAAGAGTTTGATACAACTTTATTTTCAAATGGGTATATAGTAAATGAATCTTATGGATGTGTATATGATAAACTTAGTGGAAATTCTGGAGTAGTTATCTGTTTGTATATAGATGATATTTGATTTTTGGAACAAGTTTAAAACTGATTAAATCTATTAAAAAAATTTCTTTTTTCTAAATTTGATATGAAAGATTTAGGTGAAACAGATGTAATCTTTGGTATTAAAATCCTAAAAAGTTCTAGTGGATTGATGTTAAACTAGTAACATTGTGTTGAGCAAATTTTGACGCTTTGATAGTAGTCTAGTATCTACTCCATATGATACTAGCATACACTTGAGAAAAAATGTGGGGGGTCCAATAATTCAAATAGAGTATGCTAGAGCAATAAGAAGGTTGACATTTTTGTCAAATTGTACTAGGCCTGACGTAGCATGTGTTGTGGATAGATTGAGTAAATATACTCATAACCTAATAACACATATTGGTATGTAGTAGTCAGGTTATTTAAATATTTAAAAGGTACAATTGACTATAGTGATATTCCTCTTATGTTAGAAGGATATTGTGATGCTAATTGGATATCCAATACAATGGATACCAAATCAACGAGTGAATATGTGTTCACTTTTGGTGAATATATAATATCTTGGAAATCAACCAAATAAACTTGTGAAACACATTCAACTATGGAGACGGAATTTATTGCCTTAGAGAAGGCAAGTGCATAAACTGAGTGGCTAAAAAATCTTTTAACAGATATTTCTTTATGGAATGGACTAGTTCATTCAGTGTCTATATTGTGTGATAATCAAGCAACTATAGATAATGCCAAGAATAGTACATACAATGGAAAGAGTAGGCATATACGCCTAAAACATGATATAGTGAGAAGAATGTTGAATAATGATATTACATGACTAAATTTTGTAAAGTTAGAAAAGAATCTAGTTGATCCTCTGATAAAACCACTTGATATAAAAGTGGTAAGAGATACATCGAAGGGGATGAGACCGATAGCCTAATCGTGAGTTGATACGATGGAAACCCAACTTACGTGATTGGAGATCCCATGAAGTAGGTTCAAATGGGTAAGAACGAAGTCAAAGAATAACTCGTTGAACACTGTCCAAAGAGTATATGCTCTTAGTCCTTTCTTATAGTGTATACAGTGCATAAACTGTAACACAAAGAGACGGTTGAGTTATTAACTCTTAATGAAATCATAGCATATGGGTGGTGTGGTTAGTTGTAGTTCGCATCTGATAGATTCATGTATATAAGTGTAGAAGTGGGGCCGCTTTCTATGAGAACTTGAGCTAAGTTCACTAGAGTACTCATGAAAACCGGGAAAGACGTAAGGCCAAAATGTGTCAAATCGTTAGAATAACAATGTTTGAGATAGTCGACTGTGGGTTGCAGAGTTAGCAGATTTACATAAATGGAGAATGGTTCAAAAGAGCTTGTTTTACCATGCTCCGATAAATCCTACACTGTATATCCTAAGTATCGATTCGAAGTCCAAAAGATACCAATATCAATGCATTCAATTATCGTTGATTCAAATCTAAATTGAGTATTTTTTGTGTGTTTTTTAAATTTGTGGAGGGGAGGGGTTGTTGTATTTTGAGATTCAAAATACAACCGATGGATCAAGGTCACCTCAATCGATCGGGGTGGAGCCTGATCGATCGAGAGGCACCAACTTGATTGCCAATTGATCGGGTGCACCACCTTGATCAATCAGGGGAGCTCGATCGATTGGGTGCACCACCTCAATCGATTTGGGTTGAGCCTGATTGATCGGGACAATCTTCAATAGTAAAAAATCAATGAATTTTTTAGAATCCGTTCATGGGGATTCGTATAGAAATGTAAGTTGCATCTGTAGACAATAATGAATGACTTTTCATGAACGAAAATGTGTCAAAGTATCTACAAACACATCTTCTAAGTGTCTTTTCAAATCTATAAATATAAGGCAAGGTTTTGACATTTTACTGACTTGAAAATCTCTTTCTTCTCTCTTTCTTATTTTGTCTACAAGTTTTCTTTGGTACTGTTTTGCAATCAAGATCAAGAGTTTTCGAGTTATATCGAGTCAGATTTAAACCACATTCATTGTCATTCACTGTAGGATTTCTTAGATTGTGCGGGTTAGAGAATTCTATGACGGTTGTTTTTTACACTCTACCATACCGATTAGAAGGAGACAAATACCGTTTAGGATAGCGTCTTTAAAAACACCTCAACACAAATCAATATATTTTTTAAACTCTATTTTAATTTTTGATTTTAATAGTGATAATTTTTCTGCGATATTTTAGTTTGATTCATTGTAATAAATTTTTGTTTATTTTACGATATTGTTCTCTGATCTGTTAAATTAATTATTGTAAATTTAATTTCCTACAGCTATATAAAAACAACAATACTAAGTTTTAAGAAAATACATAAGCATCTTTAATGATAAACATATAAAATTAGAGATATTCTCATAATTAATTAATAAAATCTTCTAGTTAATACAAAACATATCCAACAATATAAATTATTAGACCAACTGTACACACACACACACCAAAAATAAAAATAAAAAACTCCAACTATGGCATAAGTTTGTTCTTAATCATGCAAAGATAATTGTTTCCTTTGTTAGCTCTCATTGGTTTCATGGTTTGAGCTTAGCTTATCTTGTTCTTCTCGATTGAAACCTCCCAATTCAAAGTTCAAAGCAGTTTCAAGCATTCAAAGATAATAATGGTTAAGTATCAAATCCATTATTGGGACACTTTTGAGCTTCCACAGACAAATTCCAGAGTAATAGGAAAGAGCTCAGACATCCTTCTTACAAAGACAAGAAGTTGATTACTGTAAGATGAATGATGGGTGGGGTCTCTCATCAATGCTATGTGTAGGGCACAAACAAGAATGCCAGCTTCTTCTCGTCCTTCCGTCCTTGCACCGAGTATGCGTACACATTTATCATTTCTAGTGAGCATGTTATGCTCCACATAAGTATGCGGCATCCTTCATTTTCCCTTATGCACCTTGTCTCCATGGACGATGGTTCTTTCTAACAAATTCTAATTTATCTCTATGGTCATGTGACTTACAGCTCAGTTCAGGTTCATCACATGAAGGCAAAGCTCAGGCTTGAGGTGTCAAGTTCATGTTTGTCAGTCAGAAAAAAGGTCCAACAGTCAAATGGTTCATTAGCCCAACTTGTCTTTGAACATTACTATTTTACAATATATATAAAATTTTAACCAAACTGAACAATCTCAAATTCACTTAGGAACCAAACTCAAATTCAGGCTCAAGCTCGGCTCAGGCTTGGCTAATGACGGGCCAAGTTGAGCTAGCTCAGCTTGTTGACAGCCCTAAATTCATCTACCAAAAATGACTAATGAAGCTCTTCCAACCCATACTAGGGAAAGGCATTTCCAATCCATACTAGGGAAAGGCATGTGCAACGCACATAATGGAGGCAGTTTGGTTTTCAATCAGCCTTTTTAACCCAACTAATGCATCGGTAATCAGTTCTTGGAAATTACTTTCTTGATCCTATATTTGTTCATATCTTCTTTTTTTTTTTTTTTTTTTTCTTTTTTCAGTAGAGTAGGTTGAGAGAAATTTTTGTGTAAAGGCACTCACATTGATACGATCCAGGTGGGTTTTCATGATTAACATTGTAGCTAATAAGTACATAGTTATCGAGCACTTACCTAAATTTTCAGCCATAATTTTTTGTTTCATTTTTCTTTTGCTGGGTTTCATGTCAACATAAATTAAGCGGTTTTTTTTATAGTAATTTTATGGATGATGCATACATTGTTATAAAAAAAACACCTGCGTTTAATTTTTTGGCTATTAGATTTTTTTGTTCAATTTTTTTTTTATAGTTAATGACATCTGCATAAATAAACACATTCTATACCATTGACAAAGATTGAATGGCCAATTCACCAAAAAGAAACCAAACAAGGGGACCATAACAAAGAGAAGCGATTCAGATAATAGCAATAGAAACTGACTTTTGAATAAGATATGGAGGTTTGGATCACTTTGGGAAATGGGATTAGCTTAAGAAGCTCCGACCACCGACCGACAGTGAATGCCTTAGCTCTATTACAAGCCCTCATCAATCTCTATCATGGATATATAAGCTGCACGGTCCCTTATGGGTCCTGGCTATGGTAAGGAGACTATAGACAACATGACAGAATTCTTTAAGACCCTCAACTGGCATGGGCATGCTGGCAATGACCAGACCAGCTTTGATGCTTGAAGGTAGCTGTTTTCCTAACCCCTCTTGGTTGGAATGATGTGGACACTTAATGGGTCGCCAAATGTGCACCATCCACGGCGACGACAAATGGGTCCATTGGATGCCATTTGAGTCGACACCGATTGAGACGACTCCGTCGGCAATAAGGCCGGTGGCGGACAGTCAGAGATGTTAGCGGAACGATGGCACATGCATACATTCACATGTGTTAGGGGAAAGGGGAGACATGGGTAAAGCTCGACTCATCTCGGTTCATTGACACCCCTACTGACATGTATGCTAAAATGAAATGCACTTTATTAGCCAAAGGGATCACTGTGGGGGGACCCAACAGATTGTGATCTGGCCTTCCCATTTACACCATTTGTAAAGCTACTAAGGACCTTTCACCTTAGGGGGACCCCTTTTTACATTGAATTTGAATCCACTTAACACCTACACCCCACCTTGACCTAAGACAAAAAATTGGGTCCTCTAGTGCACTATTGGTAGTGTGGTCTACCATGAAGGAACCCTAAATTTCCTGCTTTGGGGGAAGAGGGGGAGGAGATTGGGAGCATGATGTTCCCACCTATATGACAAGCACATGTTACAGAGCCACGCGAACCAACTCACCAGTGTCACCAAAGACAATTGTTGTGGATAATATGTCTCAATCACTTGTCATGTTCAATAGGGAATCAGGGGTAGAGAGTCTCATCAGTGAAGTTCATGATCTAATGCTTTCATCACATAGACTAAGTAATATCAGTTAAAATAACTTTTGGGTTTAGGGTTTAGGGTTTTTTTTAGATGAATTACCTTTTGTATCATTGAATCAGAACTGAGAAACTAAAATGTCCCATCACGCATGCCTTAGAGTCTTGGACAATAAACAAACAAATCAAATCATTTTGACAGCACAAAGAGCAAACTCTAATGACCCTGGAAGCACTTGAAGCTTTCATCAATCAATCATAATGCCCAATAAGGGTTAGAAACTGATTTTATCTTGCACTGAATGTTGCAATGGCTTTATATCATAGAGGAATTGCAAGTCAAAAAGAACTGAAGTTCATTTCTTTGATAACAAAAGATGCTTTCAAGAGGGTGTAAGAACTCCAATATGCTTAGCACTTTTTTTCTTTTTTCTTTTTATAATAATATGCTTAGAACTTAAAAACAATAAATTCAAAACAAAAAAAATTACTTGACTTTATTCTGTGGTCCTTACAAACTTTGATAGACTACCATTTTATTTTTATTTGGTTTGGGGATGGATTTATGATCAGGAGAAAACAAAAACCAATTAATTCTTAATGATGGTAACCTAAACCTAACGTTGATAGGGAAATGGGATTTTTGATGGACAGACAAGACTTCTTTCCCTATCAGTATAATGATTCTTTTTGTTTTTTGTTTTATTTTTGTTTTCGTTTTTTCATATGGCACACATGGTCATCAATACGGATTAACCCTTTTTTCATTGATTATTAAAGAATAAGTATCATTAAACGGTTAGGATCTTGACTAAATAAAAACTTTTAGTTTGGAGGCTAGGTTGATATATATATATATATATTGGAAAATGCCATCAAAGAACGACACGTGGTTATGAGTGGGCCCACTATTAAGTTACAATGTGACACATGTATTAAAACTCTCGCCCAATATTGAAATTTCAATTTTTTTTTGTATACATATCCTGTTTTGATGGCAGTTTCCAGTTAATGCATTTTAAACTTGTTGCAGACGATTTGCTCTCTAGGTTGAAGATGTGATGTTTGACACTATACTCTATAGAGCATATTTCACTTTCCCCCTTTTTCCTTCCTTTTTGCAAAGAAAACTGTGAAGATAGAGTTTCCCTCCTTATCTCCTGTGAAGATAAAGTTTCCTTCCTTTTTGCTAGAGGAACGGTGAAGATAGACTCTCCCGCCTTATCTCCTGCCCCACACCATTCACTGGATATACCTGGTTCTATGTCAGTATTAGAATCATTGGGGTTGGGTTTAAGCTGACTACGATCCACACCATAACCGGACAAATTTCCATCTCTAGGTCTAGGACTGCTTGTGTGATGGATGCGTTACAGTATCGAATGCCTGATATGACCCCTACTGCCCCCATACATGTGGAGGCACACACAATCCCAACTCTCTCCCCCTCAATCATTGAAGTAACCCTAACTCATTTGAAGTTCTCTGACTGAATTAGTTGTGGTTATCCTATCTGGTTATTTAACTATATCTCTGAATTACTTATTAACTAAAAGTTAAGAGGTTGTTAATGTTAATAAAATCATTAATGTGGTTATTATGATACTATCCTCGAAAGTGTTCTTCATTAGGAGGTTACAATCCTTGAAATGGTATGTTTCTTCTTCTACATTTGACAATAAAAAATGATGATTCCAAACTAAGGCATGCACCAATGCCCTTGAACACCTCTTGGTATATTATGAAAACAAAGATATGGGGAAGTGAAGATAAGATTAGATTATGATTTTTTATTTTGTGAGATGAATTGGATAATATTTTATTTGATATTTTGATTTCTTTTTACCTTTATCCTTGTAGTTTTCTATTTAAGCTTCTTAATGGCATTGTAAGTACGGTCAAAGATTCAATAAAGAATCCTCTTTTCCTTAAGGCCTCGTCTAGCTGCCATGAAAAACTGGTATTCTCATGATTGTTGGCAAATTTTCTCAAGAAAATCATTTTCATGTTGTCTAGTTGCCATGAATAGCTGATTTTCTCATGGTTTTCTTGTGATTCTTTTCTTGTGGGATTTCCTTTTCAGTTCTTTTCCCTCATTTTCTATTCAATTCAAGGCAACCAGATAGGGCCTAAACTTCTTTATGGTATCAAAGCATAATATCCACCTATGCTGGTAATACTCTCAAACTTTCATTTTTCTAGTAAATGGCAGCACTTGCCGCCCGTTAGTTCTCATCATGTCTAGTGATCTACACATGGTTACTTAACAGTATCAACTCTCCTCTCTTTCTCTTTTGTTCTCTCTTCTAACCTCTCCATTGTTATCCGTAAACCTTACCTTTACCTTCACCTTCCCTAAGTCTTATCTCTAACTCTAGTCGAATACCCCTCAAGCGAAGTAAGCCATTCAATTCTCATCATATACCCACTTCATCTTTTGTTCATCGAGATTCTCTCTTCCCCACTCTCTTAGTATCGAATAAATAAATAAAAATAAAATAAAAGGAGGTATCATCCACCTGGGTTTGTTTCTAATGCTCCTCCCGTCCTAGTCTCTCACCAAGACGCTATAGAATTTGGGGTGTTGGGGCATGATTAGAGTTCTTGGTTTTGGATTTTTCTCCTCCATATTAAAGGGCATCTTTGAAGCTTACTACACTGTTGATCACATGGCTCATTTCTGGCTTCCACCTCCATATATCCCCTTACAAGAGTGGGGACAAGGGTGCTTCCAAAGAAGAGTGATTGTCACCTATTCCATTTTGCTGCTGCTGCTGCATCATCTCACTCATTCCATTGTACTGCTATTGTGCAACACTGATGTTGTCTATTCCCAAATAGCCGTTCTCGAATCAGAGAACTACATTCATCGTTTTGGTTTGTATTGAGGATGAATAAAAAAAAAAAAAGAGAGAGGTTGCTTGAGGAAGTCGTGCCCATGCCCACTAGCTCCCATGCGATTGAGGAAATCAAGCCCATAAAAGCCTAATAACATTCAACTCATAAAGGCCCACTTCATGACCCACAAAGGTCTTTTCTAAGCCCATTATAACTAGGCTCCATTAAGGCCTATTTTATGACCGACAGAGGTCCTTCTAGTCTAAGGGGCCCAATTTGGTTCATAGAAGCTCAGTCTTTAAGACTCAGCAGGCCCAAGTAGCTAAACAAATAAAAGCCCATGTAGGCCTACTATTCATTCTCTTCCATCCACCCATTAACAAAAATCCAACAATATGGGCATGACGGCGAGATATGGCACTTCATCTGGGCATTACATCACCTAGGCATCAGATAGTCATCAACATAAGCATTTCAAGGTGTTGGTTGTCAACAATAATTTTTATCACCGGGTCAAATCCGTAGGGATTTCTTGATTCGGATTATCAAAAGGATTGGGTTTGGTAATGCCTCTAGACTGAGGACTTTGAGAACGAAACAATGCTAACCGATTGGATAACATATATCACTTTCATTACTTGAAACAAAAGTACAATATGAATCGCAAGTGTATCTTTAGACGAATTAGGCTGCCATTTTTTTCCTAAGATCAAGGGATAACTTTGTTGAATCTAACTTTGTGATACAATCGATTTTCCTGATATAGGACTTTGAACAACTTATAGGACTTAACTAAGCTAACTTTACTATTACTACTATTGCTAATCTATGATAGAAATAACAAATGACTTCGATGTGTTTGATGATGCATGCTCTTCTGTCATCTTCTTCATATATAAAGATCCTTCAACGACGCCATCATTCTTTCCCACGTTTGCTCACAACCATTTTTCAGTTTGGATCGTGAGCTTCCTATTTGCTAATTAACTAGTTTTCCTGTTATCTAATGTGGGATAGTTCTCAATCGTTGTTGCACTTTACTTTCTTCACCTTTCATCCAACATGTCTCACTCAGTAACCACCCACCAAATCATTACTAAATTTTACATGTCATTTATTGATTGGTGGATTTCAAATTATGGCCTAATAAATGGCCCCACACATATCTGGTTTAAATCCTAACTAGACATGTCTTGTTTCCCGCTGTTTAGTGTATTGGCAATGTCACATCAACCGTCGCCTATAAATATTCTTTTTAGTTAAGGAAACCCATCTTCTTCTTCGCATTCAACATTCTGTATTTACCTGCTCCTAGTTTTCTCATCTTTCTTTCTTCTCTTTCTTACCCTTCTTTTTCTTCATTGTCATGCATGGCTAGAGTGAAACAAACCGCACCTATCGATGTCGAATCTACCGATCCTTTTACTACTGCCGAATAGAGGGAGGATGAAAAAATTCCAGTGGTCAAATCTAACATTGCATTGCTTCGTGGCCAAGAAATTGTGCATTCTGGGTGTAGTTGATGGCTTAATATCAATGTTTATTCTTATCCTGGTGGAACCTAAAGTCTCTTCTTTGAGTGTTGCATCTTCCAGCTATGGCCTCGGTTTAGCATTCCTTAAAGAAACCCCTATACAGATGCCTTGTTATTTTTCCGTCGATTTACACGGAGCTCCACTATTTTATGATGAGAGTATTGATTAGGGAAAATGAGAGAAAAAGCTTGATCCAAGCTCTTGGTACAGGACTAATCATAATTAGGCAGATTGGATGGATCATATGCACAAGAAGAAGGAAGAGAAGTAGACAAAGCTTGGTATTGCTAGAGCCATCCCTTCCTCTAAGTTTGATTCTCCTTTCAATCAATCTCTTCTTTCTGCTTTTCTGGTCCCCCATATCTAATTGTTTTTGCTTTCCTAAGAGCCCAATGTCAATCACTTTGGTTGATGTTTATCACATTCTCAATGTCCCACTCGATGGTGACTCCATTCTTTCTTCTTTTGCCGACCCATCTTAATATTCTTTTCAATGCACTAATGACTCTTCTCGCCTTTCCTATACTTCCTTTATTTCCTGCAAGATGGGTAAGCCCAGTAGTGACATAAAATTCTAAGAAGAATGTTCTTTCTATCTCTATTGGATTTGTAAGTTCATGGTATGTTCTTCTTCGAAGCGGGTCACCATACGGTTTACTTTGATAGCTACAGCCCTAGCATCGGGCCTTCAACTAGCCCTTAGTCAATTCATTCTTTTCATTCTTTATCCATCTCTCTTTTCTTTAATTCGAGAGAGATTTTTTGGTTCTTCCAATAGGCCACTTTGGCTCCTTTAATTGTGGGTTTATATGTACTTCTTGAGTCTAACTCCAATTCCATTAAACTATTAGACTCGTGTCCCTTCCTGTTACGCCTAATACTAACTCGAGGCTAGATATCATGAATCTTCTTTCCCAAACTTCACTTGCTGCATCGATGTCATTGAGTAGCTTGCCTAGCATCCAGTCCCCACACAATTCAAGCTTAGGGCTCTAAGGACTGGGCATCTTTCTTCCTATACAAGAATCTCCCTGTCTTCCACAAGCTCGAACATGTTGAGGTATATTGCCCAAATATGTGTGCTCGATAGTTTGGGCTTATTCAATTCATCCCAACTCCTCTCATCTTTACCTTAAATTCTCCTTGGGAGGTTTAACCCCAAGGTTCGAAGAAAATATTCCTCGAGAAGATGGAGGAGTACTCGAAGGCCCTGATAGAACTCTACGTTCCACCCTTTTGTGGCACCCCTCAATTGATCATCTCATTTAACACTTTGTGGTTTGCGTTCATGGAATCTGCACAGGAGTCAATGAGCCAAATCACCAATCGATTGTGCCCCTTGTATGAAGCTCCTCCGATAGCAAGTAATCCTTTTAACTTTTTGCTTATCTTTTCTTAATTGACGATTTATGTTATTAACACTTTCTATTATCGCAGTTGCCTCTCTTCACATAGACAAACAACTAGCTATGGTTAAGAGGAAATTGAAGCGCTAAGAAGAGATGTATGTGGGTCCACTGGAAGGCTTTTCAATAAAAGACATGATTTTCCAGCAGCAAGCCATAATCTAGGCTGTCAAATCTGAGTCCGAGGAGGTAGAGACTATCAATGAAAGGACTGATTTGGCAAGGAGGAAGAGGAAGACAGTTGTTATCTAAGGAAGATCAACTACATCAGAAGCTTAAAGAGCATGAGTTGGCTCTTAAGAAGAAAAAGCTCAAGCTCGTAGCCTTAGAAAAGAAAACAAACAAAGAGAAGGAGATGGAGCGCTTTGAGAGAGAGAAATAGGCAAAAGCCTTTGAGGAGAAATTGGCTTGAGACTAAAAGGAATAATAGAAGAAGAATGAGGAAAAGAGGAAGAGGAAATAAGGATTGCTAAGGAGCATTAGAAAAAAAGAAAACTCGAGAAAGAAGAAAAAAAGAAAGAAGAAAAGAAATTAAAGGAGGAAGAAGAGAAAGAAAGAAAAAAGAAAGGAAAAGAGGGAAGGAAACAAAAAGAAAGGAAGAGGAAATAAGAAGAGAACAGAAAAAGAAGAAAAGAATGAAGAAGGAGAAAAAAGAAACAAGCAGAGGAGAAAGAAAAAGAAAATAAGAAGAAAGAAGAGGGGAAGGAAAAAAGAAGAGAAAAAGAGGTTAGAGGAGGAAGAAAGAAGAAAAGGAGGAGAAAGAAAAGTTCTCAAATGACAAAGGTCTCGAGGAACTCATTCAAGACCAAGGTCGTGATGTTAGCATATGTTTATTCGAAAGATCATTGATGGTGACCATGGACATTGATTCCTGGACAGATGAGCCTACTTCCCATGTTTTTGATCAGTCTTTCATGGCTGATAATGTTGTAGAGCCATCAAGTGCTACCAACAACACCAACGTTGATCATCATCAGATGGGACCTGTGCTCAAGGTTCCTCAGAGCCACATTAAGGTCCATCTCCCAAGTCATTGTCGTCCTCCTCTTAGGAAGCTCAGTCTCAAGGAGAAATGTCTAACCACTTATCTCAACTACTTTCTCGAACCAGACTTTTCATCTTAGCAGCAGTTGAGAGCACGAGGTCCACTCCATCGACACCACCCATGCCTTCTTCCGCAGACCAGCTTCATCAGGCCTTGGCGACACTTCGATTTTGCCTTGTGGCTGGGCCTTCAACGGTATTGCTCGACTTGGCATTCAGCTCCTCTTTCATTGACTATGGGAACATGTTGCTTCAACACCCTGGCTATTTGTTAGTGGATCCGCAAGATAGTCTTCACTTGGCTCTATCTTCTTATCACGAAGCCAACGAGCAACTTCAACTGAGGCAAGGTAGTGAGGCTCAAGAGTAAGAACTGAGGGCTTGAATTAATGTCTTTGTCTAACAGGAGTAATATGTTGTCAAACATGTAAAGTCGCTAGTGGAGGGCATCAATGTCTAAGTGGCTAAGATCAAAATAGTTAAGGCCCACTTAAAAGATCTGAAAGATAAGTTATTGGCTTCAGGGGCAGCACTCGAGAAGGCAATGGAGTAGGACTCTTCGTATTACGAGGAGTTATCACAGTTTAAGGTAGACTTGATAAGTTGTAAGGCTGATCGGAAGGACTGTGACCAAGTCACTGATGTCTGGTGATTGATGTAGTCTTCTCTATTTTTTCAGGCTCGTTAAGAGCCTTATTGTTATTACTTTTGTAATGAACTTTTGTTGACCAAGCATTATTAATATTTTTTGTTAATCAACTTATGTTCTCACATTGTTGGTTTGTATTTCTTTAAATATTTTCCATTTATAGTTTGTATTTGTTCTTGCCTCTCGACTTGCATCAACCTATATGCATTTCCATATAATACTTCACTTACTAAGAATGGTTCTTCCCAAGTAGGAAACCATTTTTCTAGTTGAAGGTCCTTGGTTCCTAAAGGTAGAATAACTTTCCACACCAAGTTCCTTTCATAGAATGATTTGGACTTCACCTTTTTAATTGTAAGCCTTGTTTATTCTTTGCTTTTGCAGTATGATTGAATTAAGAGCTTCAACCCTTGTTTCATCGAGCTCATCTAGCTCGGACATCATAGCCTCTTCATTCTTGATATGACTTAGATAATTCTATCTAGCTACCTTTAGAGATTATACTGTGATTTCTAAAGGTAACACTGCATCATGCCCATTTACTAGTGTATAAGGCGTGGTCCTAGTACTTGACCTTTTTTTATGTCCAATATGCCCATACTACATCAGACAACAATTCATCCCAATCTGAGGGATTATTATTGACCATCTTTCCCATATTATTTTTAATAATTTTGTTGGTTGATTAAGCCAGTCCATTTTCTTGGGTAGAATAAGGGGTTGAGTTTAGGATTCTAAATCCATAATCTTGAGTAAATTCATGCATTCGAACCCCATTGAATATTAACCCTTAGTCAACTGTAATAGATTGAGGAATTCCATATCAATGTATTATCATTTCTTTTATGAAATGGATTACATCCCTTTCAGTGACATCTCAATTTGGTTTGCATACAATTTATTTAGTAAAATATTTTGTTGCGATTAGAATGAAGCAATTTCTCATGGTCGATGTAGGTCTGACCTTGCCTATTATGTCGATAGCCCATCCTCTGAATGGCTAGGGCTTCACAATAGAGTGTAGGTTGGAAGCAAGGGCCTGAGGTATTCACCTATGTCATTGATAAGCTTCAAAGCCCTAGGCATAATAGATACAATCTTGTAAGAGGGTTGTCCAATTATAACCATATCAACGAATCAACCATCTCCTCTTTATGTCTGACTAATGGGCACCACAAATTCCTTCATGGACTTCTGCCATCGCAAGCTTAGTCTCCTCAGTTCCTAGGAACTTAAATAGTAAGCCATCAGCTCCTTATTTGAAGAGTTCTAGAGGCTCCTCATATAAAAGGTATCCCCTTGCCTTGAGCTTCAAAGAATTATTCACCTATTTACTGAAATTTCTTAAGTATTAAATGTTTGGTTCCTCCAATCATCCTCTTTATCCCTTTCAATATCCAAAGGAAGGATATCGACTTGATGGGTTTTGTCTAATACTGAGCTTTCACCCCCAAAATTTAAACAATTAGTAGGACAAATATCACTAGTAGTGGTGAGACCTCTTCTGTATTCTGATGTTATTTGTGCTATCAAATTCTCGATTTGTTTTAGGCATCGAGGTGTATATTTCATCGTGACCTCATAGAACATCTTTAATAAGTTTTCCACCCTGTCCTTATGAGGTATTAGAGTTGGACTAATGTATTTGTAATCTCCCAAAGTCTGGTTTACCACTAACTGCGACTCCTTGTGGACCTCAAGGAATCTTACTCTTAAGTTTTTTAGGGTCTTGATTCCTTAAATAAGAGCTTCGTATTCAGCTTAATTGTTAGTAAATTCCCCTTTGAGTTTAAAGCTAAATTTTGGAGTTGACCCTCTCAGGGACTGGATAACCACTCCTGCACTAGAACCTTGTTTGGTCTTGGATTCGTTAAAGTATAATCACCATGGAGTGAGACTAATATAATCATCCTCGATCTCCATAGGAATTAGCTGACATGGATGGTTAGCCAAGAAATCTACTAAGGCTTGGCCTTTTACTGCTTTTCGTAGGACATACAAGAAATTGAACTCGATGAGTACTAAACTCCATTTCCCAATTCTACTTTTCACTATAGGCCATGATAGCATATATTTAACAACATCGGTTTAAGCTATAATGTACGTAACATGTGATAGAAGATAATGTCTTAATTTCACTGATGTAAAGTACAAGGTTAGACATAATTTTTCTATCATTGAGTAGTTACATTTTGCTTTCTGCAAGACTTGACTTAAATAAAACATTGATTGTTCATTGTCATCTTTGTTGTCTTAGGCCAATAGGCTTGCAATCGAGTCCTTAGTGGTTGAGATATATAACTTCAAGGGCTTGTCTCTTTTGGACGGCATCAATACAGGTGGCCTTGACAAGTACTCCTTGATTGCTTCAAAGGTTTGTTGATGCTCTTCTTTCCATTGGAACTCTTCGCTCCCTTTCATTCGAAGCAAAGGTGAGAATACCTTTGTTTTTCTTGTCACATTTGAGATGAAATGTCTAAGAAAATTAATTTATCTAAGTAGCCTTTGCAATTCCTTCTTTGTGGAAGGTGGTCTAGCTTGAATAATTGTTTTGGCCTTATTTTGGTCTATCTCGATTCCTCAATTATGTACCAAGAAACCTATAAAGTTTTTTGTACTTATGTCAAAAGCACATTTCAAAGGATTTATCTTCAGTTAATATTTGCTCATTCTAAGGAACCATTTTTCTAAATCAAATAAATGATCATCGAAGTCCTAAGACTTCACTACTATGTCATCGATGTAAACTTCCATCAATTTTTCAATCATATCATGGAATAGATAGTTTATGGCTCGTTGGTATGTGGCTCTACCGTTTTTGAAGCCGAAAGACATAACTACCCATTCGAATGCCCCTATCGAACCGGGGCATCAAAAGGTTGTTTTATGCATGTCTTTTTTAACTATGAATATTTGGTTATATCTTGAATGCCCATCCATGAAAGACAATATTCGATGCCTAACAGCCCCATCGACTAATAAGTCAACTATAGGCATAGGATATTCGTCTTTTGGAGTAGTTGTGTTGAGATTTTTGAAATCAATACAAACTCTCAATTTCTCATTCTTCTTGACTACTAGTACTACATTTGATAACCATTGAACATATCTTGTAGGATAGATGAACCCGACATCTAATAGCCTCTTGATCTCTTCGTTGACTTTCAACACAACCTCGTTAGTCATCCGTCGAGGTGGTTGTTGGAAAGAAATATGTCCTTCCTTCGTTAGCAATTAGTGCTCGACAAGCTTCCTGTCTAGTTCAGGCACCTCTGAGTAGTCCTAAGAGAAGAAATCTTTGTATTGCTTAAGAGCTGCTTCTATCCTCTTGAATTTTGACGATTCAAGTTTAGCACTAACATATGTTATGCGTGGGTTTTCTATCGAACCCAAGTTTACTTCTTTTAGATCATCTTGGACCTCGATCTTCAAGTCATCTAATTTGGTGGGACTGTACTTAGTTCTTTCACTTCTATGGCTTCAGGCTCATGGGGACTTTTATGTATGACGCACTCTGCAAATGTACATATCGATCTTTCTCTCTGTTAGGTATCCCGACAGTCTTTTCATGGCCATTTGGATGGCCTTCTTCTTTTTCTTATCTGGGCTAGTCATCTAACTCAGTTTGGCCCTTCTAGCATGCTAGGTTTGGTTTGCTCTCTTCATAGCTCTTTAAACTCTTCAATTATTGAGGAATCATTCTCTCTAATTTTCTGAACGGTGACCTCTATAGGTTTTCTTTCACCATCGTGCCCTATTAGCTTAACGGTTCCAAAGTTATCATCATATAGCTAAGCCTCAACATTGTTTGTCGAGGTTAGAAAGATTTTTTCATCTATATACACCACTTGAACTGAGTTATTGTCATCCAGAATGATAAGAGTTAATATAAAGATGAAAGAACACACCAATTCAAGTGTATCCAATCCCTACTTAGTAATGCATTATAATTAGAGGAAGTATCAATTACAAAGAAGGTCATCATTTGGGTTCTACTTCCTACTCTCAATTTGAGGGAAAGAACTCCTCTCGTTCTAGTGGCATTACCAAAGAAATCACAATTTGACACATTTGTTGGTACTAAATCGTTATCAACTTTTGATAACTTCTTCATCATGGAGACAAACAGTATATTCACAACTGCTCCATTGTCTATTAAGACTATTTACAGGCTGATCCTCCATATGTACTTTTACGTACAATGCTTTCAAATGTTGGGTTATACCTCCGGAAGGTTTATCAAAAGTAAGTTTACCTGTTGTTTCCTTCCTTTCTGCAACCGGTTCATTTTGCTTTCGAAGTTTTATCATTGAGTTCAACCGCAATTAGTTTTTATGTGATAATCTCCCAAAGTTCTTTCTCGACTTTAGAGACTTGGTCTTGTTGAGCTTTGAATTCGACAGGAAAGGTAAGTATCATATTGTAACCGACCATTCTTTCAGGGAAACTGCCAAAGAGAATCATGACTGTGTTTCTAGTGTCGCTTGATGGATCTTTGTGACTGATTCTGAGGGTGTAAAGGAATCTATAAATAGCCCCTCATCACCAATGTTGTCATCGCCATAAGGGAAATCAACCTTGTCTACCAACGCAAGGCGCTCTTACTGTTGAGTCTTTCTTCATTTTTCTTGGGCAGCCGGTAGTGTCTCTTGTGGTCTATCCTGGTTAGCCTTCTTAGCCTTTCTAGGCTTCCGACCAATGAGCACACACACTATTTGAGGCTTTTGGTTGCCATTCACATTGAGGATGGGGAAACATCCCCTCTCTAACTCCTTATGCTCCTTAGGTTCATCCTCGGATGATACCTCGACATGACTAGTAAGTTAGCACTAATCAAATTTCCTTTGGTTGTCGCTTCCTCTAAGTGTTTCTTGCTACAACCCTAACATTTACTCCAGATTTTGGATCTGGTTCCCCTGTCGAGTAATGGCTTGTTGTTTGAGCCATCTCTTCTTTTGGGTTTTGGTCATAGATGAGAGTACTCGTATTTGTATACTGGCACACTCTGAATATGAGGTTTATGGGTCGATAAGGTTAAAGTCACCCATTTTTCGTGGTCCACTTAAGGTGGCTTAATCATCCTTGAAGTCTGGCGAGCCTCTTGTGGTGGTTTTCTTCTCATCCAAGGCTTGTTCATGTACTATCCCTTCTTTTTTACCCATTTGTTGGGCCACCAGTCCCTGCCATGTGGGGTCCTAGTCTCCATCCTCCATTGATGAGTCTTTCTTCTCTTTTTGGATGACTCGACTAGTTGAAGTTCTTCTAATTCCTTCTTTGGAGCTATTGTCATGAGCTTAGCCATTATCTGGTCACACCTATTACACAGGCAAAAGTCATCTTCGTCAAGTTCGACTTTCTCAACATCATTTTGTTGAGTTTAGGTTCCCATGCCAATGCGTCGGGATATTTAAGTCTGGCTTTTTCATTGTCAGCCATTTCTGGAGTTCTTTTTTTATTCGAGGACCCTAGTGATGAACCTCGAGCAATCGAGTGTTGTCCTATAAAATTTGCAACACTTGTGAGCATGATATATTTATGTGTTTTCTTGATGTTTGAATTTTTTATCATTCGAGGTCCAATCTATAGTGACCACATTGACGTCCACCAATTTTGAAAAAGGGTTTGTATCAACCTCTATAGCCTCAGTTTTGTTAGGGAATCGAAACAACTTTTTGTTGATCATTTATTGGATGACATTGTGAAACATTATACATTTGTTTGTTGAATGTGTGAAGGAGTTACGTCATTTGCAGTAATTCATTTTATGTAATTTCTCACGGGTTGGGATCTTTTGTCTCCCTACTAACTTGATTTTCTTGGTATCAAGCAATATATCTAGTCTGCCTTGTTCAAGTCAAAGGTGTAATTTTTACGGCTGTTGTTAGCCTATTTGACTCCTAGGCTTGGGTGCATTTCCTAGCCAAAGCATCATAAGTAAAGGATCAGTTTCTTACAAATTTTGCTAAGTTGACCTCATAGTTTGGGTCTTGATAGCAAGTTCTATATAACGCATTACATCATTGATTTTCTTCTCTCAGAATGCTCTCATATCGAGTGGCCTTTTATGATAATTCCAATAGGTTGAAGAAGGTCATTCCTTCGAACTTCTTCCTTAGTTTGATATTAAGACTATCATGAGCGAGTTTAACAAGCTTGACTTCAAGTAGACCACTAAGGCATTTTAATTTGGTCCGTTTGAATTGTAGAATGAACTGTTCAACTGTTTCCACTGGTCGTTTTAACCTTGCCAAATCGTCCATTGATACACCTAGGTTTGTTCAAGCAAAGTGGGACTGAAATTTGTCTTCCATCTCTTCCCAACTATGGATTCAGTTAGGTGGGGGAGGTTTGTATACCAAGTAAAGGCTTGCTCCATTAACGAGTTGTGGAACAATCAGAGGTTGTAATAGTCTTAGTTAGAGAATTCTCCACATTGTGTGGTGAAGCGGCTGATGTACTCCATAGTAGTCTTACTATCCTCTCTTGAAAAGGTGGCAAAGTCGGGTATCTTATACCCTTGAGGGAATTCGTAGCCCCTATCAATTTTCTTAGGGTATGACTTTTTATATGTTGGTCATGTGGTTCACCAAAGGCTAGGTTCATATAGTTCCTCGAGAACACTGATAACCTACTTTTGAGGATTCTAGGCATATCTCTGTGGCACGCACCATATGGTTTCCCATGGGCTTGATGGGCTTTTTGGTATGATGAAGGTTGCATGTTAAATCCTGCGTCTATACCACCGTACTTGTTGTTTGGGAAATGATTACCCTAATAATTTGATGGGTCTTGCCTTCTATTGGGCAGAGGATTTAGCCCTACATACCCATATCCATTGGCATGTACCCATGAAAATGATTGCCCTAATAATTCGGTAGGTCTTGCCTTCTGTTAGGCGAAGGACCTAACCCTGGATGCCTATATTCGTTAGCACCTTGACTGAAACGATCATTTCAATATGTCTATTAGGTACTTTTTTTTTAAATAACCATCTCTACCATTGTGCTGGTATGGTCCCTTATCTTGGGACGTCCACTGCTCATATTGAGGCACTCCATTTGTCTCGAATGTAAGATTTTCACGAACCTTGATCCTTTTGGACCCTACTAGCACACTTAATCCAACAGGGTAGCCTATAAAGTCTTGATTTCTCTATTCTGAACCCTCTGTTTGAACTGTAACTAGCTCATTATGAGGTGGCTCAATGAAACCTTCGACTCTTAGCCCTCTTGGATAACCGGGGGGGTCTATCTTGCCCCCCGAGCTTGTTCGATGTTTATAGAATATCTACTCCACCAGTCATCCATCTCTACTCCTGGTATCGTGGTTCGAGTTAGACTGAATATTTTCTACGATAGGCTGGAGCACTTTTAGCAAGACGTCAGTAAAGATACCTGGCATTACTTGGAACCCTTTATTGACTCTCTCTATAAGGTTATCGAGTTTTTCTTTGAGGTTTTGAGACGATTCATTTGTCTCATTTCCATTCGAATTGGCGGGTTGTTTATCCTTTCTAGGTGGCATGTTGAAATGCTCCCATTATGGTCATCAACAATAATTTGTATCAACTAAGTCAAACCCATAGGGATTTCCCGATTCGGGTTATCAAAAGGATTGGGTTCGGTAATGCCTCTAAACCAAGGACTTTGACAATGAAACAATGCCAACCAATTGGATAACATATATCACTTTCATTACTTGAAACAAAAGTACAATATGAATCGCAAGTGTACCTTTAGACCTATTAGGATGTTGTTCTTCTCCTGAGATCAAGGGAGAACTTCGTTGAATCTAACTCTATGATACAATCGATTCGCTTGATACAGGACTTCGAACAACTTACAAGACTTAACTAAGCTAACTCTATTATTACTGCTACTGCTAATCTACGATAGAAATAACAAATGATTTTGATGTGTTTGATGATGTCTATTCTTCTGTCGTCTTTTTCATTTATAGATATTCTTCAATGGTGCCATTGTTCCTTCCCACGTTTGCTAACAACTGTTTTTTAGTTCGAATCGTGGGCCTCCCATTTGCTAACTAGTTTGTTCGTCATCTTATGTGGGACAATTGTCAATCGTTGTTGCATTTTACTCTCTTCACCTTTCGTCCAATGTGTCACACTCGATAATTGCCCACTAAATCATTACTAAATTTCACATATCATTTATTGATTGGTGGATTTCAAATTATGGCCTAACACAAGGCATTCAAACACATGAAAAATCAAAGTGAATATTAAGAAGACAAAGATATGTGGAAATAAAGATAAGATTTGATTAAATATACTTGATTTTTTTTCTATCTTTATTTTTTGTAGTCTTTTATTTAAACCTCTTGATAGAGGCATTGTAACTATGGTCAAAGATTCAATAAAGAATTTTTATCAAAAACATTTAAAAACAATTCATAAAGAATCTTCTTTTCCTTAAACTTATTTGTGATAAACCACCTTGTATAAGCATGAGGCCCCTTCAGAACTAATCTAGAAGTAGGGGTGTGCATGGGCAGTGCTTGGACCAGGAATAAAAAACTTAAAAATTAAGGCCCAGGCACGGCCTAACTTGATTTTATGGGCATCGGGCCGGGCTCGGACTAGATCACCAGACATGATGAGACCTACAGACATCAGGCCGTATCTGGTGATCTTAGCTTTATATAAAAATAAACAAAGACTATATTTGTATAAGTATTTATTTAAACTCTATATATTTATATATGTTGAGCATCATGCCTTGAGCCAGATCAAGGTAAGCCCAAGCATAGCTCAAACTTAAAATTGGGCTTAAATGGAGGCCTGATCTTGTCCGGCCTAGGAACCCTGCTCCCGGTGCAGAGGATCAGGCTCCTTTACCAATTGACTGTTATCCCTGAAAGACATTAGAACTTCAGATTTGTATCCTCTGCGCCACCTTGCGGTGAACTACAGTGAGTCACAGACACAAAGGGGGGTGGCGAAGAGGATACCGCTCCTAGAACTTCAGCAAAATAATTGAAACAATCAATAATGTAGGGTTGTTTGCAGAGCAAATTAAATGAAGATTTTCTGCAAATGCCAAATGAGAAATATGTCACTCTCTACATTTCAGGAATTAAGATAAAAATAAACAAATAAAGGAAGGATCTTCTACATCCAAATTTGTCTGTCCCCTTGTATCCCCACACTAAAGACTGACGTATTTGTTCTCTCTCTTTGAATTTGGTGCCTCTTGTTAAGTACCTACTTTTTCTTTTTAACATTACTTTTTTTTTTTTAACAATTTTAACCCTATGCGCCCCTTTTTTGGGTGCCCACTTTTTCATCTAGAAACCATTTTTACGGCTTTTACCCTATACACCCCTCCCTTTGAGATGGGGACACAGGAAGACAGACAAATTGGGTGTTGAAGATCCTTTCCCAAGCAATAAACTTTTAAGGAAACCCCAATTTTCTCAGCATTTCAATATTAAACTTCCAATTGATGGTATCATAAGTATTTTTGCAGGACTTTAAATCCTCTAACTACCTAATGACAAAAGAATACTATAACTGATGGACCGCCATTAATGAACGCTATCTGGTTTAGACTAACAAAATTTTCAATTACTTGTAGCTGAATGGCTTAATAATTGGTAACTAAGATTGCGTAAGGCTATTGGTCTAGACTCATTGTATAAGTTGAATTTGATTTTGGAACAATGCATAAAAAGTATGAACTCCCAAAGCAACCTGCCTAAAATTTTAAAGTATTTAATAACTGCCATTGAATCAGTGCTTATAATCTCCCAAGCAGCTTTAAAGAATGTCAAGTTGAATCCATTGAGCCTTGCCCAAAAAAAAAAAAAAGTTGAATCCATTGAGCCCTGGGGCTTTCCCTTCTTTACATGCAAATATGGCCTTCTTGATTTCCATTTTAGTAAACTCTTTAACCAACAAGCTTTGCCCTTCTACTGATAAGGACTTGCTGAACTACCATTTTCGATATTTCATTAGAACCCATGGTTTCAAAACTCAAACAATATGATTTCTGATCGTCCGATCCAACTTAGGATCGGACAAGACCAGTCCAATCCTGCATGTTGGATCGCAATCCACAATGTGATCGTTCCAAATTCCAATTTTTTAAAAAAAGTAAAAATTTATTCCTCCTGATATTTTTTTTAATTTCATTTATTGCCATGATCTATTGAGTTTGTGAAATCAATGGATCTAAATTCTAAAGACTCTGCATTCTTCTTTGGATCAAGAAAAATGTGTATTTTTCATTAATCTCAAAGTTCTTATTTTAAAAAAATAAATTTATAGATCAAAATCAAGAGATGCTAAATCTATTGATTTGAAATGTCAAAAATTATGATTTGTGCTCTGAATAAGAATCTATAGCATTACAATTTAAAAACTAGGGAGTATTGACAAGATGAGGATGATGACATTGACCTTACCCCTGATCCACCATGACACAATGGAAACGGTGAACCCCACATGGTATTAAATATGATTATTTCAATGTTTGCCTATGAAATGTATAATATTGATATGTATACAACTCTCGTAACAGTGTTTATTTATATATGATGCAATTAACATACCTAAAATTATGTTTTTTTTCTTTTAAACTTTTTATAGGAAGAATTATAAGAATATATATTGGGAATTTTGTTGGATTTTTTTTTTTAATCATGGATAAATGTTGGACCAACCAATCCACACATGAATCACCGATCCAATGTTGGATTGGCCAATCCAATCCGATCTCGGATCAATTTTTTACCCAAACGCTTTGGGTCACCAATCCAAGTTTTTAAACCATGTTGGTACTAGAACCGTTTCTCCGGTGATCTTTAGAATGTGGTTCATGTTTCTCCTTGCCAGGAGAATGCAGTTTTAGGATCACCAAGCTGAATCCATTGAGCTCTGGCATTTTGCCACAACATGCTTCCCTTGAATTGAGTTATAGATTTGATACAACTCATCACTAGCAAAGCTCCACTTTGTAATTTCTACTAATTCTCTTTGGGCCCATCTGATTGCCTTGAATAGAATAGAAAATGATAGAAAATAAAAAGAAAAATTCTATAATTTTCTATCTTTTTTCTATGGCTGTTTGGTTGCCAAGAAAAAGAAAAAGAATAAACTATTCTATTACAAATTTCATGTGAAAAAGAGGATTTCCTGGCAAAAGTTGTGTGAAACTAAAATGGTAGCAGATGATAAAGTAGTTCATGCATGAGAAAATTTTGAAAATTGAGAATTTTTCATTCTCAACAACCAAACAGTTTGAAAATGATTTTCCCAAGAAAATTTTGCCAAGAATAACAAAAAAATCAGCCTTTCACGGAAACCATACAAGGCCTTTGGCTAAGTTGAGCTTTCAAGCTAGCCAAGGACCATGTATTTCTCATCTTTACATGTTTTTTGACTGATTCTAGCTTCTTGGTTTGAATGAATAGGGAAGGTTTCCCCTAACTACCACTGTCAACAGTCAGATACGAATTGGACTATTTGTTTATTTAATCGAATATTGGATCAGATTTGAATATTTACGGAAACAATAAGGACCAAGGAATTATAGAGATAGAAGACGATTGATTGATCAATGAAAATGGGGAATTGTCTACTGAGAGCTTTTTTTTCATTCAAATTGGGAATGGGAGATGAAAAATGGGTTAATGTTAAAGTTATAGCATTCATCTGTTGTATTCTACATAGCATGTCCTACAACTGATACAGATATTTCAACCAATATAATATGTTAATAATTTCATATGTTATAGTATTCATATGTTAATTATATATTAATTTCAACTGATACAGATATTTAATCGAATAATCAAATCAGAAATAAATGCATTTGAATCAAATATTTGCATATCAAATACAGATAATAATCGACTAGTTGACAGCCCTACCACCAACTTCAATATCTCAACCTAATTTAACTATCTCAAAATATACTTACCAATAAAATTAAAGTGCTTAGGACCACTAACCTTGGATTCTACGATGGTGATAAAAGCTAGGCAGTAATTACAAATACCTTTGTTTGGAAATTTTGCTTGAGAGAAGGCGAACTATTGTTCCACCAATTAAGGTGTGAAAGGGTAAAGACAGATGGGGAACCACTGTCCTCTAAATTGTCTCATAATTAATAGTACTTTGTTGAGTCCACGGATAGGTCATCTAACCATTTTGGTGATGTGTCCACATCATAAATAATTTAAGTAAAGTTCAAAAATAAGAAAAATATATAAAATACCAAAAATAATTGTGGAGAAATTAAAGGATGGAGAAAACTTTTTTTTTTTTTTTTTTAGTAGTAGACAATATAAATTCCCATTAAAAACCTTACCTGAATATGATTATTCAATCAAATCCATAGTCACACACCTAAAATGTAATTAAAGAATCCTTTTCATATAAGAACAATAGACCACATAACCAGGGTAGATGGATTTAGAATATAAGAACACCTGGAACAACTATTTGATTCAGATCTTATCAAAACGGCCTGTTTGAAGAGGGTATAAAGACCATAAAAGAAAAAGAAAAAGAATATAAAAAATAAACAATTCAGAAACAGTGTTTGAACTTTGACCATCAAGGAGGTCCTCAAAAGAGCCAGTATACACACAAATAGGGCAACAATGAAGAAAATGATACAAATAAAAACAACACGAATTCAAAATAATACTAAATTATCCAAAAAATAATATTACCAAATTTGCTAGGCACATTGCCTCCAATGCCTAATTATATAAAACATCCTTCTCATGCAGTCCACACTGCACTTGGTTCCACCCATCTTTAATGGGCGTCTAAATCATTGTAACAGTATCAATCAAAGGGTTAAATTCCTGTACCATTTTCCCCTATTAATTCCCTTATTTTAATTGGACCCACTTCTTGTTACAAGTCCAGGTTGCAGGTTTCTAACACAATGCTTGTCCTGAAAAGATTATTTTATTGGTGCCATATTCGACTACAATGTCTAGAAGGTGCATGTGCTTCATCCAACCTTTTAATCGTACTTGAACATTTTTAACTGTTAATATTCCAGCTATAAAAACCTTCGGCCTAGTGAAGGCATGATGTCTCAAGAAAAATATGACCAAGCCAACCAAGAATCATGAGCTTTCTAGTAAAGAACCAACTCTCAACAAATCGCACAAGTTTGAAACACAATTGAACAAGAAGATGCTTCTTCTCCCTCAACAAAGAACAGACATTCCGAACAAGGGATTGCAAATCACTTTGAAAAATAAATATTGACACAAACAATACATAAAAATAACTAAAAAATAGAAACTGGGATATCTAGCAATAACGCAGAGGTAATTCTGAAAGAATGACACACAATCGATTGCAGCCCAAAATACCCAAGGGCAAAATCCACGAGTCACTAGACAGATAAACAGCTCAACAATATTCAGCCTAGAAAAAATAACACCAAAAAAGAAATTTACCCATTACTCAAATAAGTTATCATTGTCATCAGGAAGTGGTTGTGCTGCAGCTGCCAACAATTCAGCTTCATGCTTGAGACATCATAAGCGAAATTCAAGTACTACAGAGTGATCAACACAGTACCACTTCTAACTCCTCTAAAAATAAGCATTAATTTGTCTTTCACAGAACTGCCCTATACCAAATGCTTCACACAAGCACATTCATGATAGGAGGTAAAACCCCGGGCTTTTCTTTTTCACCTCTGATAAGATGATATGCAGTAGACTTGAAGAAGAAAAAATCTTGAATTGAATATACAGTAACTAAACACAACTATAAAAAAAAAAAGTGATTGATAAAAAGGTTAGTGATGTAGTACCAAGAGATATCCAATATAAAGGGGCATTTTCAATATTACAGGTCCAAAAATTTCCTGTTGCAACAGTTTTAGGTTCATCTAGATTAGGTTTATGTCAGTCAGTTAGGAAGTTTTATTTGTTTTTAAGCAGGTTATTTGATTTTTAGGATTATTTACATCACTTTTATTTAGGCCCTATTTTGTGTAATCAAAACTTACTTAGTTTAATTTTGGTGTCATTTGAAAGGATATTCAGTTACCTTTCCAACAAAACCAAGATTTTGCAAATATGATGTGTTTTGGGTAAGTGATAACACCCGCAAGGTATAAGAAGATGACATGATTTATGCTTTTCAAAGTTCGACTTTAATTAGGAGTCTCTTTAGGTAATCTCCAAGTGATCAAGTTTATCTAGGTTTAGTAACAATGTTTGATTATAAATGGAGGAGATGGAATGATTTAACATATAGAGAACTTTCTTTTAGTGAATGAATGAAAGTTTATTTTAATTGAAGACTTCAACCACATGATATTCTGGATGATCCTACAAAACATTTCTCTCTCTCTCTTCACTTTTTTTATCGGTAAAGCAAAATATATTAAGAAAAAAAAGAGAGCATACAAGCAGGGACAGACCTACCAGAATAAGAGGGCATTCCAATAAAAAATCCAGGAAGCAAAATTACGATCAGCAAGAAGGGGAAGATGGGACAGCCCTACCAGAATAAGAGGGCATTCCAATAAAAAATCCAGGAAATAAAATTACAATCAACAAAAAGGGGAAGATGGGACACCCACAATATTGGAGGGCCACCACCCGTTCTTTCAATTGCTGGATAGAACCACACTTATCTTCAAAGATATGAGTGTTCTGCTCCGCCCACAGCGACCAACAAACTACATGGGGGGAGCACTACCACATCATTTTCCCTCGCTGGGAGAAACAGTGTTGCTTACCTTAATACCATGTAGCAAGGAAACTGGAAAAAGTCTCCAGACTAATCCATCTGACTCCAAACTGGAAAAACTCTCCACTTAAATCTTTCTTATTTCTTCTTTTATTCCATTTTGATCTTTTTCTACTATCTTCTTCATCTTTATTGATCTTCTTATCCTATCTTCTATTTTTAATTTTCTCAAGATACTGTCATGAGTTAATGTGAACACATATTCTTAATTGCTTCTTGATCTTCTAATCTCTCCTCTTCTTTTCTTTTTTTTCTTTTTTATTTTACTGAATCCTTTATAATTAGTTCTTTTTGATCTATTTAGAACAATAAAAATCTGTTAATACAGTCCCTTTAATATCGTCTGAATCATCCCTTTCAACCTCACAACTTTCCTTGTAGTTCAGTCCCAGATTCATTAAATCCGAGGCAGTCCTACATTAGTAAAATATCATATTCTATCTTCAAGGTCTTCCCAAGGGTAATCCAGCATGCATGTAGAGTAGTGAGTGTGTATATGATAGGAGATTGACATAAAATCACTACGCAATAAAGAAAAATAAACAAGATTCCTAGTTGCACATGCACACGCTAATTCATGTGAATTTTTAAATTAAATTCAATATGCACGATAGGAGTTAAAGCCTGCAAAGAACAAACAAAATTATTCCTAATTAATATGAAATAAATATAAACTAATTTAAAGATAAAAAATTATCAGATTGTTGTCCCCAAATTTGATAGTATAAAAAATAGGACCAATAAAGTGCTTAATTGGGGTGATAATGAAGGAAAAAAACAAAGGGCTCTCAGGCTGAGCAAGGGAAGTTAATAGAGGCACTTCTACATAACTAAAGTCAGAAAAATATTGTTAAGCAAGGGAAGTGACCAGAAAATTACCCAAACAGCCACCAAGTATATGCCACAAATTCCACAAAATCACTACTTGTAGAAATTTGAAAGAAAAGCCAAAACAGACAAAACCATCACCGGTTTCCAAAACAGACAAAATCAAGATCCAATTGATTGAAATTTGAAATTTTCAAAATTTCAAAAAAATTTCTAACAGTTGAGGAGGTGACGCCTAGCCAGATTGGCCCATATGTGATTTTTTTTTACTCAAAATTTCGATACTTACCCCTTACTGTAGGAACATATAGGAGGCTAGTTACTCCAGAAAAAATCAAACTCAGCAAAACTTGACCAATGAGGACATGGTGCTTATTCTTGTGCCGGCTGTTTTGAGCCTGTTTAACTCC
>JAOXJP010040311.1:0-16428 GCA_025762735.1 Platanus orientalis
CTCACCCGTCTCTCGATTTCGGACGCCGTATCTCCGCGATAACCTGCGATACGCGAGACGTACCCGTATCTCGGGTCCGCGATACGAATTGCGATAACGATATTTTGAACCTTGGTATTAGGTGACTAACCTTACGTCAAATCGATCAAGTCATCAATCAAATTACTGATATTAAATATTGGGCCATAATCTGCTTCCCTCCTTGAATTGAAAAAATAAAGAGTATAAGTTTACTAGTCCAACAGTGCTTCCAGATTCTACGAACCTTGGGACCTATGCATTAATTTTTTCGGCTGGGTGGTTACGACCATATATGCCTCATTAAAGAGGTGAACCATCAGTTGGACTTATTTGCACTATAGGTGCACCCATCCTTTTTCCCGAGCTGGCCAAAGATCAGCTCAAGCAAAATTGCTTACTGCACTGCATGAATTCAAAAGGATCGGAAAAGGATCCTCACCAGCCGCCTATGCTTATGACCTGTAAGGTCTATCTAACAAGTGATATGACACGATTAACGGAAAAAAGTGAACAGGACCACAAAAAGATAAATTATTGATGAAAAGACAGAATACCACCCACAAAATGACTTATTTTTGTTTTTTGTTCTCTCATGCAGTAAGTTGCAGTAGGCAAATTTGACATGCATACATAGGTTTGTCAACATGGACAATCATAAATGCATTGGATGCTTTCTCTCCTAATAAGCTCGAATCCTCCATTTATGGGGGTTAGGATTACGTCCGAATGAAGTTTGTACTGATGGGTTCGAACAGCACCAACGGACTGATGCATCAGCTCCGAAAATTAAGTGACTTACATTTACTGGGAAAGGATGTTCTGTCCAGGTTTAGGTTTTAGTATCTAGGATGGTGTCCAGGACACCAGGGGCAGTCATATGGAATAAAATGAAAATTCCATGTTCAAAAAATGCAGCACCCACCCTTTTTATTCCATTTGACATACCATGGTATCCTAGACAGAACAACTTTTCCTATTTAAAATCGATTTTGTCATTGTATATGTTGTGCCAGAACAACGCAATGGAACAATACATGGATTGGATTCAAGTATGCAATGCACATAAAATAATATGAGAAAACAATAAATGGCAAAAAACAATCACAAAAGACAATATTTAACGTGGTTCGGCAAATCTATCAACATCTACGAGAGAAGACGATCAATAATTTGCACTAAAATGGAGAACAAAGAAATTACAAAATGCACAACGGCGAGTTCCAAAACTAAAGGTAAAACCCTACGAACTCTCTACACAAAATACATTTTTGCTTCTCTACAAAGTCTTGACAAAACCCAAGCTACTGCCAATCTTCTTACAACCACAATCTTTCACAGCTCCAAAAACCACAAACATCTCTTATATAGAGAGACCCAAAGAAACCCTACTTTCCAAAATGTCTCAATTTCCAAAAACTTTTGGAATGACACACACATTTCTTTGCTAGTTACACATGGCTTAACACGCTCAACACGGAAACTACTGTATAACTTCAAGACACTTTCCAACAAATCCCCACATTGGCTTGAATTTCACCAAACCAAGTTAAATGAAGCTTCTTGATCATCTTCTCCACCAAACCCCAAAGGGTACACAATCAGTTTTGTTCCAAACTGATAGAGTCTAAACCACCATTGAACTCAATCACCAAACCCGGCTTTGTTGACATATCTGTTGACTCCTCAGCACTAATTGCATTCACAAACATTTCTTCAAATCCATCTCTAATTAGAAGCCTAACGTCCAAGTTCGGCACACTTTCATGCTGTTGAAGTTCTAGAACCTGAATGGGGTCTAAAACAATATCCTCAAGTCCTAACAAAATAGGAGTATCACACTCCAACTTCACCTCCAACTGAACATCTAAATCTCCGTCTTTAACCTACTTGCTTGGACACAGCAAATCAGAATCACCAAAAGTAACACCTGCGTGTTGCTTTTCATGAGCACACCGCTCACAGAACCTAAACTTCTCACCATAGAGCAAACCACCTCAATTGTTCAAATCTGTCAAATCTCTTACACAAATGTGACCCATTTGCCTATAACATAGCTATATATAAAGTATACCTGAATGGTGTAGAAAACAAAACTGCTCTACCTAGAACAGTGTTCCTGAGTAGCTAAAACCATTCTTTTCGTTGAACCTCAAACCTTATAGTCATTATTGCAAAATCTCAAAAAAAAATCCTCAATTCGTAACTCTAACCTAAAGCTCTCATACCAATTTGTTATACCAGAACAACACAACATAACGAAACATGGATTGGATTCAAGTATGCAATGCACGTAAAACAATATAAAAAAACAATAAACAACAAAGAACAATCATTAAAGACAATATTTAACGTAGTTCGGTAAAACTACTATATCCAGAGATGAAGACAATCAAGAACTTTCACTAAAATAGAGAACAAAAAGATTACAAAATGCACAACGTCAAGTTCCAAAACCACAGGTAAACCCTGCGAACTCTCCACACAAAATATGTTTTTGCTTCTCTACAAAGTCTTGACAAAACCTAAGCTATCGCAAATCTTCCGTAACTCCAAAAACCACAAACATCTCTTATATATAGAGACCCAAAGAAACCCTACTTTTCGAAATGTCTCAATTTCCAAAACTTTTTGGAATGACACACATGTTTCTTAGCTAGTTGCGTATTGCTCAACACTCTCAACATGGAAACTTCCGTGTAACTTTAAGACACTTACCAATAGTATAACATATCTAGATTTTGTTTTGGGGGGGTCGTGATTTTCACTTTTTGACACCATGTGTCTACCTGGCAGGGAGGGTGTGATTTTCACTTTTCAACACCATGTGTTTATCCCAAGGAAATATACATGGGCGCATTTTAGCTGCATATATTCTAATCCTACATGTATTTCTTGAATTACCATCCATCAGCATCATGTTGTGTGCTGATTAGAACTGATAGGATCCCTCCATTGGAAATACAGGTGAGTCAAGATGATCTCTTCACCACACATCTTTGTAGGCTGCGCTATGCTTAGTGTCCCAGTGAAAGTGAAAGACTTCAATACTCAAATATCTAAAGGGTATCAGACAATAACAATTGAGTTCTCACTACAAGAAAAAAGACTTTTCACATCAACTGAAGTTGATACGAAAAGACCTTTTGGCGTCAACAAAACAGTTGCAGCAGCCTAATGCAGTAAGTTGTGATGTAAAAAATAAACTTAGTTCAATCAAATTGCTATAGCTTGTTGAGTTATGAAGTTGTCTTCTTGTCACAACCGAGTTGACTCGACCTCAAAGCTTAGTGAATCGAGTCATGCTGTTGACTAAAAAATAAACTTGGTTCAATCAAGTTGCTAATTTGGATGATTACTTTGACTTGTTCTAAGCCTTGAAAACTTTGCTTATACAAGAAAACTAAAAATAAAAACCTAAAAATTAAGATCCCTAAGTTATTTTGTAAAACTTTAAGAAACCACCAATGTTTATATGGATTTTGGATTTTTCTTCACTAGTGTTAAATTAGTGAGTTTTCAAACATATTCAAACCCTGAGAGAGTATGAGAGAATGAGTAATAAACATGAAAGAATGCAGACCAAAGTGGAGAAGAAAATTGGGGATGATCGTTTGATTGTTTGTTTGTGTTTGTGATTCTGGTTTTTTCTTTTCTTTTCTTTTTTTAAATGAATAGACTCAAAAACAAAGATGATTATTTAAAAGAGATTTAATTGATTTTTAAATTTAAGGATGATTCAAGGTATATTATGTTGGTTTTGGTGTACAAGATTTAAGAAAATCAAACAAAATACCACTCAATCTGAGTCAAGGAGGTGCTGAACATTTTCAAGCTTTCTTGACGATAGTCGGGGCCTCCCACCAATTGTGCATGGTATTGGACAGCACTTACATCGGGATTCAACCAAGCTCAGAATTAAGCATTTTCTCCTATGAATTTACACGATCCAATAGAGAAGAATCTCTTCCTCTAAATGCTCAGGTCAAGGGTTTTGATTACAAAACTTATAATTTTACTTAAACAAAGAACCAAGTAGAACCTTCCAATGAAGGGTATTGTTAAGTGTTTAGTTTAAATAAAGAACTAAGAAGAGCCTTCCCAATGAACGGTTCCATTCAAAGTTTAGTGAATTAGACAAAGACAATCTTTGTCATGCAACTCTTCTTTTAATGCCGTCTAATTTTATTTTGACAGAGTTTCTTTTATTTTCTTTTCCACCTTTTTCTAAATGAAACATTATATATGCTCTATTTATAGAGCCACAATTCAATGGGCTTTATGAGACCCATTGTTTCTCCACTTAAATGGGTATAATTGTCCCACTTTAATGAGCTTAATAAACATCAATGACAGTTGCTGGAATATCAATAATTTTGCCTAGATTTATTGAACTTTAGTTGATGAACTGTAACCGTTGAATACTTACAATGGTTTTTATCTAGGTTCAATGAACCTTTTGTTACTGTTTTGTAACCACCACAAATAAAGGCATTTCCGTTTTAAAAAAACAATTATATATATATATATATCACACGATGCGGATAAAGTATCTCATGGATGTCCACCTAGACACTTTCATTAGTATTCAAAGTATCCACACAGACGCTTTTTGTCACAAGTGTCCACCCGGACACTTATTCTAACAATCCCTCACTTAAGTCAATTTTAGTTATGGTCAAATATGGACATTTTACAAAAGTTAGTGTGCATAAGTAGAAGGTGGTATTACCCTTGAACCTCTACATAGTGCAAACAAAATGAGTTTATCTAAGATATTAGTGGATGAAACCTTGAACTAAATACTTTTTTGACAAACAATATTGTCGCACACATAGTCCTTCACTGTTGTTACACTGGCTTGTTACCCCATTGGACCTAAAAGTAGGTTGGGTTTCTACTAGGTATAACTTTTATAGGAATTTCAAACCTATCCCCTTTGTTGTTGATGATCTTAGCTTTTTTCCAATATTCTTAGATAATGGGTCAGTCAAATTCTCCTTAGACTTCACATACTGAATGGATACAACACCATTAGTCATAAAACCCCTCACATGATTGTGTTTTAGGTGTATTGACCTGGATTTTCTATTTATAAGCCTCTAATAAAGCTGCTTAATTGTCACAATAAATTATGATTGCTAGCATTAGTTTACTCCAAACTACTATGTCTACTAAAATGTTTCGAAGTTGTTTTACTTTTTCTCCTATTAATGAGAGAACCATAAGCTTTGATTCCATTATGAAATGAGATATACATGTCTACTTTTTGGATATCTAGGAGATTACACATCCTGCCAATATATAAATCCAAGTTGTCACTAAAGTGGACTCGTCTTGATCTGAGTTCTACGTAGCATCATTGTATCCTTCAATCATAGCGGAAACCTTCTATATTGGATTCCATAGTTCTTTATACCCTTAAGATACCATAGAACTCTAGTTAATGCATTTTAGTGCATTCTTCCTAGACTACTAGAATGTCTACTTAGTAGTCCCACGGCGAAGGCTATGTCAAGCCTTATACAGTGAATATCGTATATAAGACAACCAATAATCTGAGAATATTTGTATTGTAATACCATCTTATCAGTATTCTTCTTCAGCTTTATACTGATATCCGTAGGAGTGGGCATTGATTCACAATCAAATGAATTGAATCTTCTAAAGATTTTTTCTATGCATTTGGATTGTATAAGAACAATCTCATTATCATTTCTGATAATCTTGATCCTTAGAATAACATTAGCTTTCCCTAGGTCCGTCACATCAAAACTTGATGACAAGAACCTCTTTATGTCATTGACATATGATTCATTAGTCCCAAAAATAAGCATGTCATCAACATATAGACTAATAAATACAATTTTCTCCATCATGTTGTGGTATGTCTCTCTCATTTACTTGATAACCATCATTAATGAAAGTTTTTCTGAACTTGTCATGTCATTGTTTAGGTGCCTATTTTAATCTATACACGGATTTTTAACAATTTGCACACTTTCATTTCACTTCTTTCCATAAAAGTATCCTTGTGGTTATTGTATATAATCTCTTCTTCCAAATCTCCATTTAGGAAGGCAATCTTGACATCCATTTTATGGATAATAAGATTATATATCACAAAAATTCCTATCAATGTTCTAATGGTAGATATCATGGCTATAGGGGCATAATTGTTGAAGTAATATAAATCCTTCTTTTCACTATATCCTTTAGCTACCAATCAAGCTTTGTACTTTTAAATAGTACCATTGGGTTTTAACTTCTTTCTAAAAATTCACTTGCTGTCGATTGTCTTGCAACCATGAGGAAGGTCCACCAATGCCCATGTGATGTTGGAAAAAATTGAGTGTAACTCATCTTCGATTGCCTCTTTCTACCAAGAATGTAGAATCATGTGATGCCATAGCTTAACTATAAGTTTATGGATCTTCTTCTACTAGGTGTGTAACATAATCTAATCCAAAGCCTTTTGGAAATCTTCTCTTGGTGCTCTTCTAATGCTTGACCACTTCATAATCCTAAATGTATCTTTTTATTTCTCAAAACAAATTCTTTCACCCCCACTATTCTTGATCTTTCCTTAAGAGGAAACTAATTTTCAAAGAAATCTGTATGAATTGACTCTACAATAGTATATGGGGCAGGACTTTCTAGATTAAGAAATCTATAGGCTTTGCTCGTCATAGAGTAGTCAATTAAAATACAATTTTTTTCTCTTAGACCGACATTTGGTGTCTTCAAGTTTGGCCACCTGACTTGTACGAAACAACCCTAAACAGAAAAATAACTAAGATTTGCCTTTTCTTCTTTTCCATAACTCGTATAAAATAGCTTCTAACTTCTTATGAGGAACTCTATTCAAGATGTGGCATGCATAGAGCAGGCTTCTCCCCAAAGATTTTTAGGCACTCTTGAACTTATAAACATCGAGTTAACCATCTTGGTTAACATACAATTCTTTCTTTCTACAACACCATTTTGCTGAGTAGTATAAGGTGTCTCTCTTCGGATTCCATTGTCATCTCATAATTGTATAAATTTTGAATCAATGTATTTACATCCACGATCTATTCTTAGTTCTTTAAGCTTTAAATTTTGAATAATTTCTACTTCAGCTTTATAGTACTTGAACTTCTCAAATGCTTCATCTTTCACCTTCAACAGATATACATATGTGTATCTTGACGCATTATCTATGAAGGTGATGAAGTATCTTCATCCTATTAACAGTTTGTCAGTTATCTCACAAGTATCAAAGTCCACATCATCAAGTATCCCTAATGTTCTCTTTACATTCTTGAATGGAATTTTTGTAATTTTACATTTATTGCAAGCGACACATTTATCCATTGGCATTTCACTAAGATTATTTATTAATCCCAGAATTTCCATATTATTGATCTTCTTATAATTCACATGTCCTAGTCTACCATGCAATTAATCAAAGGACTCAAAAATATAAGTAGAATTTTCAACTTCATTAACAAAATTAAGTTTGAACATGCCAATATAAACATAACTTTTTCCAACAAACACACCATTCTTTGACAAGACTAATTTTTCAAACTCTAGCACCATACTTCTTTAAGAGCAAACTAGAGACAAGGTTCTTCCTGATGTTAGGGATATGCAGAACATCTCTGAGAAGAATAGATTTCCCAAAGGTGAAATTCAATTCAATTGAACCTTTTACGATGACCTTGGAGGAGGAGGAATTGCCAATAAATATGTTCACATCGTCCCCCACTAGTTTGTAGGTTTTGAACATATTTTTGTTACTACACAAGTGACGAGTTGCTTTAGCATCTAACCACCAATCTACATCTCCTCTAACCATGTGAAGTTCCGTCACTAATGTAACAAACTAATCATCTCTATCTTTGTCTCCTTTCTTTCCTTTGGTGTTAATGTCATGCTTGTTTTTCTTGAAATGGCATGCTCGTACCATATATCCAGGTTTGCCATAGATGTAGCAATTGTAGTCGTCCTTGTTTTTCTTGGGAGTCTTTATTATTGTTTTCTTCTTGAAAACACTTTTCCTTAGCGAGGACAACCTCTTGAATTCCATCTCAACTACATGAGTTTTGTCAACAAGTTATTCTTTCTTGTATTTCCCTTTCGAGTTTTCTTCCATTCAAATATAATGTACAGGTTGAGCCTTCCATTGAAGGGTACCATTTAGTATTTACTCTAAATAGAGAACCATGAAGATCCTTCCTAATGAAGTATTCCATTCAAAGTTTAGTGAATCAGACAACGACAACCTTCTTCACATAATCCTCTTCCAATGCCGTCTAACTTCATTTTTACAGAGTTTCTTTTCCACATTTTTCTAAGTGAGACATTGTGCTCTATTTATAGAACCACAATTCAATGGGCTTTATGAGGCCCATTATTTCTCAACTTAAATGCGTATAATTGTCCAACTTTAATGATCTTAATAAACATCCGTAACTATTGTTAGCATATAAACGGTTTTGTCTAGATTCAATGAATCTTTGTTCAGATTCGTTAAACCTTATTTAATGATTTGTAACCATTGAATAATTACAACGGTTTTTTTTATCTAGGTTTAATGAACCTTTTGTTAATGTTTTGTAACCACCACAAATAAAAACATTGTCATTTTGTAATGGAAAAGTCTTTTGTCTTGAATTCTTTGAAAGCTATTGAATATTAAAAATAAAACATTTTTAAAAACAAGTACATGAAGATTAAGTGAAAAAAAATCTTAAAGTAGCCCACGGATATTTTTCATTCGTATTCAAAAGTGTCCCTACGGATAAAGTGTCCCATGGCTTAATACTCAAAGTGTCCATGTGGATACTTTTCCAAAGTATCCCTGTGAACACTTTGGTCATAAATGCTTTATCAAATTGAAATACTCTAACATATTCAATTGAATATTTTTGGAGCAACTAATACTCTAAAATGTATTTTTTTTTCCATAGATTTCCCTAGATTTTGTGTTATTCCTAAGCCCTAACTTTATAAAAACCAATATATTGAAGGAAAAAATAAAATTTTGCCTTGAGGTGGTGGACTTTATCATTTTTGAATTGGCTTCTTGGGCAATTGCTTCTTTATACTGTTTTGACCCTTCTATCAACGATATAATTAGGGATAGGCACTCTTATTTATTTTCTTTTCACCTCTCTCGTAATGTGCAGTTGCTTCTTCTCTTAGTTTTTCTCTTTTGTATTTTCTTTCTTTTTGTTTAGAAAGTGTCTAAAATTTAACCTGAGAAGAAACTCATATGTGTGAATCAGAGAAAAATCCAAATGACCTATTTTTAGGCTTGCCCTTGGCCAAAATTATTTATCCATTTTGACTTGATTTGGGATCTAATCTAACCCCCAAGTTTATTAGGATTTTCATGGAGATTATATTTGGATTTCTTGGGTTTCGTGTCACTACATTGTGAAATTCTAGTCCCAATTAATCTTAGAGGGGAGTGAATAGGATTTACAAGTCTACTTAAAGATTCTTACTTTATTATGACTTGCCTTTAGATTTACTTGAACTTATTTTAATATATGCAGTGGAATTGAATACACAAGTAAATCTAGTGATTATGAATTTATCATAGACCACTGTTCTCTGTTATGTACTATAGTGTTACCTATAGTAGAGCGAGAGATGGGCTGATAAATTCCCTAAGGTTGTTTGAATGATTCTTTTACTTTGACCTTAGAAGTCTTCAATTGTGTTGAGAAACTTACATAAATAATGTAAACATGCATAATAACACCATATAACAGAGATACAAACAACACAAAGACACAAAGATTTACAGTAATTCAGCACTTTGGCTTATGTTTACTATCTAATAGCTCTCTCATAGAGTTCAAATGATTTTTTATTAATAGTTTAACACTATTACAAAAGTATATCAACAGAATTACTCAACTTCCTTCACTGTCTTCGGTGAAGGAAGGATCTGCATCCAGTGTTTCCAGTGAGTGCTCTAGTCCAGTGTCTTCGGCGAAAGGATGATTTAAAGAAGAATGAATTGATAGCAGTGCTCAAGCCTCTTGATAGACTAATGTGACTATAAAGTTCAGTTGTGAGATCCTCTCAAGCTAGAATAAGCATAAAAGCTATATTGCTCTCTGAAGACTCAAGACAAGAGTCACTTACATTAACCATTGGAATTTCAAATCCTACAATTCACATACCTGATGACATATGTTCACCTTCACAACGATGGGAGAGATAGTGCTTATTAAAGTTACATTTGAAAAATCAAACAAGTTATAGTGATTGTTTGCAAATTGAAGAAAAAAAACTTCATTTTTAGACATGTACTTAATTTTAATATTATATATTGTTGTCTCCTTTTTTCATTATGATTTGGTAGTTATTAACAAAAATTTCAATATTTTTCTATATGGATAGGTTCTATTATATCAAATATTCGTAATAATCCATTACTATAATATAAAGGCTCATCAATTAGTAAACCATAAGTCTTACTCCATCAAAAGGGTAAAAACTAAATCACTTATAAGTTACTTAATATAAGCAATTCCTTAGATTTTTTTTAACTTATCCACTTGATTTTTATTTTTGTTGTAATTTTGCATGCAGGTCACACTTAAATTGTTGATGGACTTTAACAGCTTTCGACTTGTTATTTCTCCTCATTTTGGACTTCAATGTCAACCAAGTGCTCTTAAAATATTAGATAATTATTTTGAATTATGGTTTTAATGTATTTTTTGTTATAACTATGTAGTTTGAAATGTGACCTAGATTTTTTTTATTGTAAACACATTTTTAATTGGAATGGCATGATTTTGATTTTGTGATATATATGGTTTTATTATTTTGGTTGCTTTAAATATTATTCTTGTAAAGTTGTGATATGATAAACAAAGGGTTTTCATATAGGAATCATAGAGTGCTCACTTGGATTCTTGTTAAGAACCATCCCTGTTTATAGATGAGCAAAACCATGCTCTTTAGACCCCTAACAGATATATTCCAATGATAAAAATAGAGTTGTTTGAGATTTTTGCAAATATGGAAAAACCATAATTTTCACCCTTGATTGATCATGATTCTTTTTCTAATTGATAAAACCTCTTGATCGATTGGGAATTAGGCTTGCTCAAGCAGGAAAAAAATCTTGATCAATCAGGGACCAAGCTTGCTCAAGTAGGAAAAAAGCTTGCTCGTAGGGTGAGATTAGCAAGTTTTGTACAAATAAGAACACTGGCTAATTGATCAAGAAGAACCACTGATCAATCAGAAACCCCATTTTTCTAAATTTTAACTTTTTTTAAACACATTTTAATCCCATTTTTAACCAACCAATGTGGGGTCTTTCTCTATGGTTTGGTTAGATCTTTATTATACCATTCTAAGTACATGAGGTTAGGTCTATACCCAAAAACACACTTACAAACATTAACTTTGAATTTGACTTTATAGTCCACTATTAGCTTTTTGTGATGACAATGTCTTTAGAGCTTAAGACTTCAACTCTTTACTTGTGTAACATGAGTCCCTTGAGCTTGTGGTTTTCCTAGCTTTAAGATGATCTTCATGAGGCTTTTTCTAAATATTGACTTAAACTTATATGACTTAATTAATTTTACAACATGAACATATATGTAAGACCTTTTGACCACAAGACTACATATACTTACTGTTGGGGAGAACATTTTCTCTTTCCATACATTGTCTCGGGTATGGATACCCTAAGGTACTGGGCTAGGTTCGATACATGCCTAAAAAAAATGATGTTCCTGAGACTTCAAAGGGGAAGAACCAAAAAGATACCAAACTTTGTTAATGTAACTGAATGATGGCACAATACAAATGTCTCGCTTGATCCAAGGGATCACGAACCTCCTAAAAGGGGTCGCCCCACTTGATATCAAACAAGAGATGTTACAAAAACTAGGAATAAACCAGGTTCACCCCTTCTCAAACCGAATCACGAACCAGGTTAAACTTCTCCTACTCTTAAGATAGACTCACTCCTGCTCCTAAGATAGAAATGAAATTTTGATGTTGATGTTGGATCTCTTCTTTTTCTTCTTTCGGCCTTTTTATAACAAGCCAAATAGTTACAATGGCTATAACTCCGTAATGTTACTGAACAGTTCCTTCCACCCTCCATTCTTTTTATTGTTGCAAGCACTTTCTTATGTTGTGCTAGTTGCCATGGTGCTAGAGTTGGCTCTAGTGCTGGTGTCGGGTCAGACTCTAGGGAAGGTTCGGGTTTTGGTGATGGATCAGGATCTGGTATTGGATGATTATCCTTAGAGTCCGATGATATAACTACTATAAGTATATGATCATGACAACGACCTAGTCTTGTTGTAGGCCTCGGTCACAGGTTGGTCCAAGATCTGAGTCTCATTCGCGTGGGAGTGATGCCATCAAAATTAGATGATTCACCCCTTCTCATGCTAGAGGACTTTCTCTTGAGTGCCATTGCCTGAAAGAAATAAAAGAAATAAGACTTTCTTTAAAAAAGGAGATCTTGTAAATGGAGTACAAAAGTGGGCGAATGAGTATTAGCTAATCACATTCGTGCACGATGGTCTATGCAACAAAGTGCATGAATCTCAACTCATGAATGAACGCAAGGAGATTTATTCACAATCCACTCAAGCGGATAGTCATAGGATAAACTTGGAGATCACAAATGAGCTAGTGGAGATGTGATCGTCTCTGAAAAAAGATAACCGAAATTCTAGACAAAAGAAAGGAAATAAAAAGGTCTAGAATCTTTTCTGAAGCTTCTTCAAAAGTTCTACCAAGGATTCTCCTTGCCATACAAAGATTCTCCTCGCCATATAGGAAGAAATTTGGCTAAGAAAGAAAAGGAGAAAGGAGATAGATATTTTTCACAGTCAAAGATGAAGAACAGGAAACTCACTCTGCAAAGATGATGCTCTAGAAAAGAAATTCTGATTCAAAAGATGAGTTAAAACAAAAGAACGAAGACTTATATACTCGTGGAAGGGTATATTTGTCAAGATATAGGGAATTTAAAAAGCCTTGGGAAACTAATACAGAAAGAATATCAAAAGGAGTAACTGAAAACTGTTATTTTAGCCTAAAAAATGCACCATATTTTTACACTCGTAGCGCATTTTTTGAGGGGGGAACTGTAGAAACCAAAAGTGTGCGTAAATGAACAAGTAATCTGACATTAGCCATACTTAAGCCTGGCGAATAAAGAATCACCATCTCATTCGCTCGAAAGTAAATATTCAAATACTAGCCTTTGCCACCAAAAAAGTACGTGAATGAATTGTTCATGTTCGCGCACTACAGAAACCAGAAACTGAAATTCGATGTTATCTTCTTCCAGGTTGGTTATTTTGGATAGCCACAACTCCAATGAGTTCCCTAACCACTCAGGAGACTCAGGAATGTGTATTCTCACATGGAAGAATCACCAATATCTTTAGGATAAGGATTGAAGAATCCCACTCTAGCCATGAATGAGATAGAGTACTCCCTTGACTATTTTCAAACTTGTTTTTGTTACTATAAGTACTTCTAAGGTTGCACGAAATAAGAAGGATCTCTCTCACAAGTAGAAAGGCTTCCAAGCAAGCACTACTTTTCATATTCAAGTAAGCTCTACTTTTTCACCTCCTTTGAAGCTTAAGAAGTTCCCTTCTTTCAAAAGAGGGCACAAGTCCATTATACCTCTGCAACCTCTCCAAGGAAGATAATATAGGGAGCTTGATGTTAACAACGGTTATGGCAAGGTAAACTTATTTGTACTTGAGCAACAAAGCTTGTAACCATATTTATAAATAAAAGAGATCTTCCCCTCTTATTCTCTTCTTTTATTTGTTTATGCAACTTCTTCTCTATAATAGAAGTTGAAAAACTTAAGGTCAATCAGAGGTTTATTGTGTTAAACAGCAGTAAATAAGAAGTCTCTTAGGTTTGGAGTATTAGTCCCCACCCATAAAAGTAATAAACTAGCCCCTAAAATGGCTAAGTAATTTGTTCAATGAATTTCACCTCATAAAATATGGCTCGAAATTTGGTGTAACACTTAGGTTTGTTATAAAAGGTTTTTTTATTATTTTTTTATGAGTTTTATTAGGGTGAGAAGATTGAGGCAGCTTGTGTTTTTGTGTCAAGACTTTGTAGAGAGGTAAAATGTATTGGTGAGTGGAGAGTTCTATTGGGTTCTCCTTAGGGTTTCACCTTTAGGTCTGGGAACTCGTTGTTGTGCATTTTGTAATCTCTTTGGTCTCCGTTTTAGTGGAAGTTTTTTATTGTCTTCGCCCATGGATGTAGGCAATCTTTACCGAACCACGTTAAACTTTGTATTGTGTGATTTTTTTTTCTGTTTTGTTGTTTTCACGTTTTGTTTCATGCGCATCGCATATTTGAATTTGATCTGTGTTTTCTTTTGTTGTGTTGTTTTGTTACAACAAACTGGTATCAGAATTGAAGGTTAGACTTATGAGTTAAGGATTCTTTGCTTTAGAGATTTTGCGATGGTGGCTATAAGGTTTGAGGTTAAGAAGTTCGACAGAAAAATATGGTTTCGGCTTATAGAAAGTTAAGGTTAGAGATCTATTGATTCAACAGGGTTTGCATAAGGCATTGAAGGGGAAGCATGCCGGGATGTCAGAAAGTGACTGGGAGGATTACGATTTGAAGGTTAGGAACGTGATCCGTTTATGCTTTGCGGATGAGGTGCGGTATAATATTCTGAATGAAGATTCTGTAGTGAAACTTTGGTTAAAGCTTAAAGCCTTTACATGATGAAATCCTTTACGAATCATCTCTACCTTAAGTAGAAACTCTATACCCAACAAATGTGAGAATGTATGGGTATTTCTTAACATCTTAATGAGTTTAATAAGATTATTTGTCAATTGACAAATATTATATTGAAGCTTGAGGAACAAGGTCCCTAATCCTTTTGTCTTCATTTTCTTCATCATATGAGCATCTCATGATGACTCTGTTCTATGAAAATGATTCTATTGATTTAGAGGAGGTTTCAATGACCCTTCTTTCAAACAAGATGAGAAAAAAAATGCCTTTATTGACGAGATTGAAGCTGAGGGCCTCGTTGCTCGTGTGAAGACAAAGGGGAAGGGATTTGGTAAATCCAAGGAGGATTTGGTTTGTTATTATTTCCATAAGAAATGATACATTAAAGCTAATTGTCCTAAGATCGAAGAAAAAAAAGAGGAAAAGTTCAATCCTCAGATGCAGCTAGCATTGCGGATGAAGATTTAGATGTTGACATTGTTCTATCTGTCACCATAGGGATGATGGTTTTCAGGACGTTTGGGTTCTTGATTTGGGTTGTCCTTACCATGTGTCGTAATAGGGATGCATTTTCTACCTACAAGTCCATTGAAGATGGAGTTATCTTAATGGGTAATGATACACCATACAAGATTTTGGAGATAGGTATAATCAAAATCAAGACACATGATGGAGTTATGAGAACATTGATAGGTATTCGACATGTTCCTGATTTGAAGAGGAACCTTATTTCTTTGGATGAACTGGATTCTAGAGGGTATACAACATTTGAGTGCCCAGGTTGCTTTGGAAGCAAAAAAGGTTTTGAACCTTTATATGTTCCTTGGAAACACTGTTCAAGATGCCTAGTTTTGTCTTTTACACCATAGTCGTGTATATTTTATATACAGTCGTGGCATAGGAGAACGGGCCACATGCATGTAAGAGGTTTGGAAGATTTGAGCAAGTGATGTTTATTCAATGGTGAGAATTTTGGGTTTTGTGAGCATTGTACTCATAAAAAGAAACACCTTCATGTCGCTTTTGGTGATTTTGTCTTGTTGTATCCAAACAAGCAGGTTATGGAAGACGGAGATTTGGGAGTTCTATTAGAGGTGGAGTTGGGATATGGTACTCCTATTTCATTGGGATGTGAGGATGCTATTTTAGACCTCATTCAGGTTCCGGATGTGCAACAGCTTGCATGTGTGTCCAAGTTGGACATTAAATATCTGATCAGAAAAGACTTGTTTGCGGATGCATTTAGTGCTGAGGAGTCAACAAAAATGTCAAAAAGGCCAAGTTATTTTTTTTTTCTATTTTTTATTTTTGTATAGGCCAAGTTAATTTGTTGATTGAGTTCAAGGGTAGCTTAAACTCAATCAGTTTAAAAGAGGATTGATTGATGTACCCTTCAGCGTTTGGTGGAGAAGATGATCAAGAAGCTTCGTTCGGTTTGGCTTAGTGGAATTCAAGCCAAGGTGGAGATTTTTTAAGACAGTGTCTTGAATTCATCCTAAAGCCATTTTGAAAAGTGTCTTGATTACAACCCATTTCAGCTATGGAACACACATCAGCCAAAAAATGACGTTTTTGGTTCTTGGGGGTATTTTGGGGTTTTAGACCAACTTAACATGTAGGGTTTCTTGGGTT